>BQNB010192995.1:0-11572 GCA_026074375.1 Tanacetum coccineum
GATCAAAAACAACAACCTAAGTTGGCGATCCCGTAACAGTCAACTTCCCAATCATCCCAAAACTTTACATACTCTACAAGGCAAGTGACGATATCTTCCACTTCGTACAATACTTTACATCATTGATTTTTGTTGCGTATCAACGAATAATCGATCCTTTGTGTAATTCCTTTGGTAATGCTCTTTGCGAAACGATTATCTTCAAACTTTCCTTCTCTTTTTTGTTGCGATTTTTCTTTTTTTTCTTTTTTTTAATACCAATGCTTCAAATCTCGGTGTAGTTTCACCATCTTCACGATTATAATAATTTCGGATAATTTCTTCGATAGTTCTTTCATTCTTCGGATTCACCATTAATTGTGATGGTAGTAAAATCACATGAGTTTTGACTACTAATATATATTCCCATTTTCAATGTGCAAATTTCCAACCGCACCAAAGATAGAAAATGACACAAGACTCGGGAAATACGAACTTTACACTTTAAGCAACTAGCAACTATAAATTAAACTTAATCTAACAGGGTAGGTTAAGGTGTAAGGGTGTAATGAAACAAATAGTTGGTGTAATTCCTAAAGGATTGGCTCTACGGGTTGTTCTAGTGGATCTTCACTCTAAAGATGAGAGTAGAAAAGGGTTTAAACTAGATTGTGTGCTGAAAAAGCGTCTGAATCCTAGCACGAATAGCACACATACAGAATTCTAGAAAATATGCATTCTACCAACTTCGTCGATATTTCTTTCATGAGGTCCTGTATAAAATATAGGAAAAACATGTATTCCTATCTTGGTACCTACGGTTAATTTAAACTAAACTAAACAAAATACGGGTCAGTTTTGGTGGATACGGCGTATCAAGTTAGTGAATACGCCGTATTTCAGAACTAACAATAATGTTTTTAAAGTGCAATAAAAAATAAAGACATATAACGTCCAGACAATCAATACGCCGTATGGTATGGAACGGATACGCCGTATTGATGTCTGGGATGACAGACTCGATAAAATTAAATAACAATCTGGGTTGTCTCCCGGGAAGCACTTTTGTTTCCAGCAAAGTCTTTAAGTTAGACTTGTCTTCAGCTTCCACACATTTGAAATCATCTCTCTTTTCCATACTTGCTTTTAGTGTGAATATCCTGCTTGGTTCCGTATATTCATGAACTATGGTGCTGAACTTACTGCCAGGCTTAATTCTATCACATACAAACAAACCAAAATGTCATACCATGATATATACGCAAAAATATAAGCACCTGTTTAATAGTTAGATACATCATGACATGAATAATAATAAATGTACAGATAAATACAGCCTGGTCACCCTCGTCAACAGCAAGAGCATCCTCAGCTACAACAGGGGCACCAACCACAGCATCGGGCTGCCTCTCTGGTCCCATGGCCACCCAGGCCTAAGTATCATCAAACTGCGCAAAAATCTGCAGCCTCACCAACTCAGCCATATCAATAATCAGAAGCTCAAGTGCAATAACTGTCAATCCTCCAAGTTTCTCCGCAGTCAAAATTCCAAAATGCTCAGCCAATCGAGCTACAAACTGCCCTTTATAAATATGAGCCCCGCTCTTCCTCCCAGCAGCAAACCTCCTCAGATATCAGGCTAATAAGTAAGGGATGTTGACCGATCCAACATCCAGCCCTTTCAAATAAAACAAATCAGTTACGGTCACCTTTTTAGGCGCCTGACTCCTCCCAGCAATACTGTGTGCCATCATCTGATGGCAAAGTCTCAACACCAGATCTCTGATCAAAGTGTAAAAAGGGGGAGGTCCCAGGAAATCTCCATCAGTCGAAATATCCCTCCAATAATCATGTAAATCCCCCTTCCCAGGGATCATCCTCTTACTCTCACTCCAATACCTAGCAAAACCAAGGGACTTCATCTCCTCCCCGGTGTGTAATCCCAAGGCCAGAATAAACTGCCTCCAGCTCAATCGTCTCCTGGCCTTACCTAGCTGAAATTGAATAGTACCAAGAGCATCAAAGTCAAGTAGTACCTCTCCAAATCTGAGCGTGCTAAGGAACTCCAGAATGAGCTCCCAAACCAGTGGTCCCCTAGTACCAAACAGCCTCCCTCAAGCCTGACTAGTAAATACAACTACACCGGCATCATCACGGTGCCCCATCCTCATCCTAGTAAACAAACCATCCCTCATAAGCTCGGGCATGCCTTGAAAAACTACAACCTGTACCCTGTGTATCTCACGACTGTAAATCCTCTCTAACATCTCCTCGAAGTTAGTAATATTCTCATCAGTATACTCAAGACCCTGGTACCTAAGAAATGGGTGTCTTTGCTCACGTGGTGGTAAGGGTGCCATATTTGCAAAATTAACGACAAAAAGCACAAAGATTATAGAATTATTAACCTTCTGTTCTGAGAGTGGATATGGCGTATTCATAAATGGATATGCCGTATAGGAATCAACATGTCAATACGCCGTATAGATTTTATTCAATACGGCGTATGGGTCTGAGAATTCAGGATCCTATTTTAATCAATACGTCGTATTCAATTTAAGGAATACACCATATTAGTGTTTTTAAAATTAGGTAAAAATTTATCGATACTCCGTATCCATGTGAGTGGATAATCCGTATTGAGTCTGTAATACAAAAATGAAAGGGGGTTCCCAGTTTACCCATTTTAACCCAACCAAAACGCTTAAAGTTTCCTAGTCTAATTCAGGGGGGAATAAAGCATTCAATCATAATACAAACACAACACTAATTTTCAAAACCCTAACCCTAATTCAAATTCAAAAACGCAAATCGAAAGAAAAGAAAGGGGTGAGACACTTATCGTAGGATTGAGATAAAAGAGTGTGTGATCATGATAACAAATGATCTCCAAGATTTGGTTTGGTAAAAATTTCGTGTGTGTATGAGTGAAAGTGTGTGGTAAAATCAGATACGGCGTATTGATTGGGTTTTTATACCCAAACTCGATACGCCGTATAGAGGTAAGGTTAATACGTCGTATTGGCGAATTCTGAGTCAACTTTTATTAAAATAGTGGATACGTCGTATAGGTTTTACCCTAATACGCCGTATCCATCCTTCGAAACCAATTTTCATAAAATAAAGCAAAGAAAACGTACCTTGGCCTCTGCAATATTATTGCACAATCACCATCCTTATAATACCGCTTAGGGTCGAACAGAACACCAAACGGCACATATAAATTCATAATGAGATAAAATAGCATTCCCTTTGCATAATATTTCCAAATCATGATTTTTACTTTTAAGTTTATGACAAAACTTCCCGTTCTGAGACTTTTAGTGATTTTATCGTGACTTGTTTCAAAAAGTACACATGACCCATGTATAATTTCATTACCCTCTGAAGACCGTGTTATATCGATTTCATTATTATCATTGTCCTTGTCCGATTCTAAATCATTGGGATGAATAACGTTGAAAGGGAATAGATTATTAAAGTACAAAATGTTTTGTTCCTCTTCATCATATTCGGACAATGATGTTTCATCATTTAAATTTAATTCATTGATATGTTGAGGATAAGGTCGGTTCAGTTAATAAATCTGATTTAGATGTTTGAGCATCATTGTAAACAATGGCTGGAAATTCGTTCTCAAAGTCTTTTCAGAAATCTAAATCATCAATATAACTGGTCATAGGCTTGGGTGGCGGAAAAGAAGGTACTCCGGTTTTTTCATTATTGTTTTCCGAATCCTTTTTCAAATCATTGACAGAAATCATTTTATAAGAAAACGAGTCTTTGTTAAATATTATTGTGTAATCCTCATCGTCGGATTCGTCAAATGATATTCTAAAGTCGATCTCATCGTTGACAGGAGTACTTACTTGATATTTGCACTGAAGTGCATCCTGAGGTGCAAAGGCATCGTTAATGACTATATCTGGAAATTCAGCTTCCACGGATCTAAGGTTGCAAAGATCGTCATCAACCCTTATTTTTCCATATTTAGCAGTTTGCCAGTTAAACACCTGACCACGCCTACGAGCTTTTTCTTCTTCAAGCATGATATATTCTTCCATAGTCATGTTCCGTTCGTCAATCCTGAAATAATCTTACTAGAAAGGCAGTTAAATAACCAACACGTCGTATTCAGAGGACTGAATACGTCGTATCACACAATAATCAAACAAGAATACAAATTATTCTAAACTACACTACTCTTACATGTTAAAAACCAAAATATTAAATAAAAATCAAGATTAATTTTCACGCCCCGGCAACGGCGCCAAAAACTTGATGTGTCGTTGTGTGGTGTATATTTTATTATTTCATGTTTTAAATTTATATTTTGCCGACTAATCTCGTTTTGGTTTGTGTGATATTTTATTGATTCCCAATTTTAAATTATATTTTGCCAGACTAAACCAAAAACAACACTTTCACGGTAGTGTATCTTCCTTGATGGATACGGCGTATTGGTCTTCAGAATAGTAATCTTCAAAATATCTTCATTTAAGCTCTAATATGCGCGCCTTTTGCTATCTTTCACCAATTACTCCATAATTATTGCAATTCTCAAATATAAACGATTAAGTAACAATTCTTTGTAATAACTATACAAAATGGGTTAATGACATGGGATAAACGACGCTATAAAATAGACGTTATTTGATGTCATCAGTGACAATGTTCAAAAAGGATATATTCTATAGAAAAGGTCTCATCGGAAGATAACATTGCTGACATTCTAACTAAACCGCTTAAACGTGAGCCTTTTAAGTACTTTCGTCTAGGTCTAGGAATGATGAAACACATTGAATAAATACTTATTAAGTATCCACATCACTATCAATGTTAATTGGAACTTAAACCACCTAAAAGTAAACAAGAACATTGAACTACAACCAAAATCAACATACCAAAATTGAAAAATCACAAAAATAAAATCGTCAAATGGCGGCCCCCTTAATTCTTAAAGGGCGGGCCCCTTAGTGATAAGGGGGCCGGCCATACACATAAGGGTATCGGCCATCTGACAGCCCGTAAGATTTTTTTTCTTCTTTAAAAATGAGTCTAGGGTTCTATTTTGCGCAAAATAAAAGATTGGGAATTTCTCAAAAATTAATCTTTATACAAAATTACGTATTAGTTACCTCGGTTTTGCCAAGGCTTAAACTTCTCAACTTAATATATGTATATTTAAGTCCCAATCTATTTCTTAAAATCCTTCTCACGACTAGGAGTTCATGATAATCTACTTTCATACATTGTTGATATATGCTAAAAACATCTTCCATTCATGCATAATGATCTCACACTTGTTGCCGGAATATATAATCCAATATATATTTTTCGACACTCTTAATTGAGCAAAATTAAATCAAGGAGCACTTGGATTATTTCTTAGGTTTTTCTTGTCTTAGACTCGAAATAATCGTCACTCCACATTTGTCGCATATAGGTACACACTATGATTATAAATACAAACACAAGTCTCATTTGATGTGTTTACGACCTACTTCTCTTGTTTAAGAAATCTTAGGAGCATTACAACTATTATGAGCATTACAACTATTTGCTAATACTTCAATTAATACGCCCTTCATTATAGATTTTTATTTGCCTCCTTGCATGCTTATTAATATATACTTGCTTGCTAAATGTTATGTGAATTAGCCTTGATTGTTATTAGGACTTTGCATGTTTATATTCTTGCTTGCTAAATGTTATGTGAATTAGCCTTGATTGTTATTAGGACTTTGCATGTTTATATTCTTGCTTGCTAAATGCTATAGTCTTGATTGCTATAAAAATTAGGACTTGCTGCAAAATGACCACAAAATAGTCCACCTTTTTACCATTTCCTGCAAGAAAACAAAATCCTGAACAACCTGGACATTTCCAGATGGCGGCCCCCTTTACTCAAAGGGGCGGCCCCCTTAGTGATAAGGGGGCCGACCATATAAATAAAGGGGTCGGCCATCTGATGAACGGTTTTTACTGTTTCTTTCTGCTTTTTGACCTTCTTTTATCTAGACTCAGTTAAAATTTCCCAAAACACACCAACATTTCTTGGCTTTGTTTTCTAACAATGTCCATCCATCCTTACTACTTTTTTTCATAGTATAAATCAACCCTCACCCTCATCTTTGTCATCACAACTCATCTCATCTTCTCCAATGACGTCTCTTCACAAACCCATGTCCAAACCTTCAAAGGTGGCCAAAATGTCCGTAAGACCTGTATGGATAAAGAAGTTGAACTATTGTGACACATCCAATGAGGTTGATGTTAACTTGCCTACACCAATGCCCAAACCACAATCTCCTCTCCAAGAACTATCACAAGAAAACTCTCCTCCTACTCACTCAAACCATGATTCACTAAAATCTCACTCACTTCCACTTGGTGATTCTTGTGAAACTAATGTTGGACAAGCTCTCATTCCACCACAAAGTGTCAATCAAACTCAACTCACACAACCCTCATTTCCTTACTTACTCATCAATCCACATACGGATAGTGTGCTTCATGCTTAAACTCCACCTTCACCTCAAGGTGAAAACTAAATTCAACCTCCACTACCTTCATCTCCAAGTAGAGAAATGCTCATTGATGACATTAATCAACTCCAAGTTTTATCAAACCTTCTAGCCATGCACCTTTCCTAACGCAACACTCCCTTATCACCCTATTCTCCAAACTTGCCTTACACCCTTAACTTAAACCTAGTTGAACAACATGTTGGTTATTGTCCTTGTTGCATCTTTAACCAAAAACAATTCCTAACCTTGAGTGAAGATCTCAATTGGATTGAATTTCTTCTTACTCGTCCACAACCACCACTTCAAGTCCAATGAGACTACCCTCCAACAACCGCCTCCGCTCCAAACTCTCCACCAACAACCAACTAAGCATGTTATATGCTTACCTTTTCTCGCTTTCAAATAAATGTCCAACCCACTCCTTTTGCAAGCAAGTTCAATGGTTTCTTATGGCAATCTAGGCAACTTAGGACCTTTGTAGTTTCTATTCATGTAGAATGTATTATTATGCTTCAAGCATAATATTTAGGTTTGATAAGTGCATGTTGAATGATTGTGTTTTATACACAATTTCTATGTTCAATGAATGATCTTTTGCTTAATTGCTCTTTTGAGTCTTTATATCTTGTATATTTGTGATGGTTGGTTTGCACAAATATGTTTGATTATTTTTCCTTTTCCTTTGCTATATGTTAGAAACATTGGTGTTGTTCTTCTAACTTGTTTTTGTAGCAAAGTTACCATAGCTCGATTCCTTGGTGCCCTCAATCGAGGGGGAGCGTTTATTCTACATCAAGGGGGAGCGTTTATTCCATCGACTTTATGCATATTTATCGACGAAGCCTTTTTGATTCTTCTACAAAAAAAGGGTAGAACTAGAAATTAAAACTCTCTAAATACTTGTTAAAAATAATTCTTACATTTAATGAGTTTTAGTATTTTTTTAACATCGTCAAAAAGGAAGGAGATTGTTGATACAAATAAATGACCTACAAAAAAACGTTATTAAATTTTTTTCGATCTTCACAACGTTTGATTATCATCAAAATGTAAAAACTCTCAACTGTAAAAATTAACAAGTAATTCAGTATAAACTTTCATTTGAAAATTTAATCACTATAAAGGTATGTAATAAATAAGTGCTACATACATTATATATCAAATGAATTTTTTATTCAACCCTCTACATTTTTTATAAAAAACGTTTACAAACATTTTTTATAAACTTTTTCAAAACATTTTCACATTTAATCAAGAAATGTTTTTAATTCAAAAATAAATATTTTGAAATTCAATTTTCTACCTAAAACGCTAGAAATGTTCGCAGAAAACACATCCCGCTAGAAAAGACAAAAAAAGGAGCTTCCTTGGCCTGGGCGGGCCCCCCTTAAATATAATACAAGGCAGAGGCCCCCTTAGTGATAAGGGGGCCGGCCATAGAGCTAATGGGGCCAGCCAGACAAAAAGCTCCCCATCTTTGCCTATAAATATTAGACTGTTCCCCACTGATTTTCTCACCTCTTGCACACACATTCTTTTTGTTCTAAATCAGTTTATACTTTCCTTTCATTCCTTTGATCATTAAATCATAAGCTTTGTTTTCAAGTGATCCAAGCTTAGATCCTCACGTGCATGATAAGAATACTTTCTACCATCAAGTGAAGAAGTATTATAGTTTAGTGTGTTCTTGTAACATAGTTACAATTGTATTATATCTTGTAAATGATTTGTGTATATTGTGAAAGGTGTGTATAGTAGTTATATTGTTGTGATCATAGGAAGGTTAGTTAGATCGTGATGATCGTCAAGAGTTTAGATAGATCGGGGTGATCTTGTTAGTGTCTAGGTGAAGTGTAGTGAAGTTGTGAAGTGAAGTGAAGTAGTAAAGTGGTGAAGTAAAGTAAAGTAGTGAAGTGAAGAGAAGTTGTGAAGTGAAGTAAAGTTGTGAATTGTTATGAAGTAGTGCGGTTAGTATTTTATTCTTCAAAATACAAAAGTTGTGATAGATTGGTTCTAGCTAGGATTAGAACTCGACATTTGGCTTAGTATAGGAAATCGGTGTAAGCTTAGTTGTGTACGGTTTTCTCCGCCTAAAGGGAGCTTGTTGACATAGTGAAGAAAACTCTCGAGTTTGGTGCTCGGGGAGTGGAGTAGGGCGAAGATGTGCTTCGTTACCAAACCATTATAAATCATTGTGTTGTGGTTTGATCTTTCTAACTCTTATCTCTTATCTTGCATATTTATTTCATATCTTGTTTATTTAGTTATATTGTTCATATTATTCACATATTGAATTCACATAAAGTCGAATCTAAGTTTTTATAAACAAATTATACATTAAATTAAAAAGCGATAAACTATTCAACCCCCCTTCTAGTTTTCCACAGGTGTGACAAATTTTAGAAACTAGAAGGGGGTTGAATAGTTTACCGTTTAAAATTATTCTTTTAAAACTTTAGATTCGAGGTATATGAGATCAATCTATCACGACAAGTATATAATAGTTAAACTACAAACTATATGTATAATAATGATAAATAAAAGAGAGATGGAAAGATCAAACTGAGACATAAGGAATTTGAGTGGTTCGGCTACGAAGCTCCTCTTCACCCTACTACACTCCCTGAGGCGGAGAAAATCGTACAACATCTCTTACAAATTTCTGACACTAAGCTAAATGTCGAGTTATTCTCAAGATAGAACCACACATTTCACCCTCGTATTTTAAGGCCTAAAATACTTACCCACTCACTAATGTATTTTTAGGATTAAAATACTAACTCTCTCATTCACGTATTTTCAGGACTAAAATACTAACCCAGTCTAACTAACAAATATGATTGATGGATATGGACTCGATCTACAAAATAAATGTAACAAATGATATGATAACTAAGACTAAAGTAGATCAACTCGTATCTTTAAGAGATCATGAGTTCTTGACTTATAATCAAAGTGAATGATGAATTGGATCATTTTAAATGAGATTAAACAAGTGTAATGATTAAAGAAAAGTGTTTTAATGTTGCTAGAAATATGTAAAGAAAAATGATAGGAAGAAGTGGTTTGAGGTGTGAGAAATGAGTTTCTATTTATAAGCAAAAAACCTGACCCCGTTCCTTCATGGTGCGACGGTTCCCTTATTGCGTCCCATATTTAAGGGAACCGCCCGTACAACAGACATCTGGTTCTTGTCTTTTTGTGGTTTCTTGCAAATCTTGTCATAATCTTTCAAAGATTAGGCTTCTTAAAACTGAATTCAAAATTCTCTGTCATTTCATTTCAAACTAAAATTCATTTATTTTAAATGTTTGTGAAATTTTTAAATAATGTCTAGTTTTTGTAGAAGTAAGTGATTAGAAAAAATAATTTTTCCGCGCGCGCTTCATTACTTAAATAGTTTATCATCATTATTCATTACCTTATGTGATGTCTGAGTCGAACGTTTTTACATTTTGTTATTATCAAAACGTAGAGAAACCGTAAAATATAAATAACGTTTTTAGACGTTATTTGTATTAACACTTTATTTTCGCCAAACCCACAAAACTTATTTTGCCGTAACCTTTATTTCGCCAAACCCACAAAAAAATATTTCGACGTATGCCAAAATATTTCGCCGTGATGGTGAAATAACTTATCTCGTCGTGCCTAACTATTTTGCTGTGACCAATCTGTTTCGCCGGGAAAAGCTATTTCGCCATAGAACATTATTTCGGCATAGAACACTATTTCGGCAAGATAACTGGTGTTATTTTGCCGAAAAAACTTAATATTATTTCGCCGAAAATAATTTACCAAACACAAACTTTATTTCGCCAAAAGAGGGTTTCAAAACCCTATTTCGCCGAGCTTAAATTTCGCTAAAGTACCACAATCTATTTCGCCAAAGAGATTTTCAAACACCACTTATAAAACCACTTAAAGACACGATTTTGTAACGTTTTTGAACCGTTCTCTTTATACCACTTATAAAACCACTTAAATTTCGCCAAAGTACCACAATTTGTATTTAACCAAAAAAATGTGAACTTTTTAGATTAAAACACATGAAATTGAAAAGTTTACTAAGACAGAAAAACACAAAAAAATGATAAAACGTTTAGATAAGCAATAAAGTTCAAACTTTTTGTTTCATCTTTATTCTAAAACACAAGATTCATCCTTAAATCATAAGATATAAAAATAACCTTGCTAGAAGAAAGAGTTTTTAGCACAAAAATTACGTTTTAACTATTTCGCCAAGCTAGTAAAGTATTCTGAACCACTTTTTGCAACACAAACGCACACTAAATCATCCCTGTGGCGATTGATACCAATTGTTATATGTCACTTTTACTAAACATAACACTAATAAGCTCATGACATAAGCTAGAAAAAAGCTAAAAGAGATAAGAGAGATGCTGGTAATGAGAAAGAAACTATTCACCGTGTATTGAGAGAAAGAGAGAGATAATACAAGGAGAAATAGAAATCTCACCCGCACACCTTCTTCTTGTGCGGAGAGGAGTATTTATACACAAGTCTTAAGAAGGGACGCCTAGGGTAAGAGAATTGGCCGGGTCTTGGGCTTTGGATAGGCTTGACCCAAAACATATGCAATATATTAGCTTAAAAGCCAAACACATTTACCCGACTAACCTATTACAATATTACAAAGTTCGTGAACCTGAATAACCAACACTTAGTAAAATAAACAATCCTATCAAATTTCACTATCTATAACTAAAGTTTAGAGAGTTCGAATTTATAGTTCTCTTCTTTTAAAAAAGTTCTCTTAAAAATGAAAAATTAAAAAAAAACCCTGGAGAAAAGCTAAAAAACACTTTTGAATCATATGAAGCCCAATTGGCACAAAATAACATTCACAAATACAAGCCCAAATGGGCCCAAACTCTTATTTAAAATAAAAAAATAAAAACCCTCCATCTAATAACATTTCAAATTTCAAACGGTTATCACAACACAATCAAACCCCTTAAAAAAGAATCTTTTACTTAACTTCCTTTAAGGGTTTTTAAGGGTTTCACAAATCAATGGCAGACATCCAAAAACCTGTCAAA
>BQNB010192997.1:0-11572 GCA_026074375.1 Tanacetum coccineum
TACAAATTTACTTTTGTCGGCTTTCCTCTTACCCGACACATGTGGAAACTTCAATAAAGGTATGTACATGATATTTGAGCATATGGGAACACTCAAAATGAGGTTTAGACTTAGAGAGGAGTGAAAACGAATCCTCCTGTTTTTTCCATAAAACGCCAACTCAAATCTTTTATCAAACGGCTCTAGCCAAGGCCGAAACTTCTTTCTAAACCTAGCATGATCATGTTTTCAACATACCAATAAACAAAAGTACTCATTTGACCTTAATCTGGATTTACAATGATCTTAATCATATAATAAGCATTACTCCCGTTTTGGTTAAACCAAGTCAAAGGTCACTTTGCGTGAATGCATCCTTTCTCGTTATGGGATATGCTTTACTTATGATGCAAAGCACTTATCTTGTTTGCATCGAAATGATTAATGATCAAATCCATTGTTTCTTGGATTTACAATTGATCCAAATCATGTAACGGGTTTGAACCCTTATTGGTCAAATTAAGTCAAATGTCAGTTTGCGTAAACGCATCATATCCCGTTATGGGATATGCTTTACTTAAGATGAAAAGCACTTAGCTTGTTTGCATCAAGATGATTACTAATCAAATCCATTATTGATTATCATGGATTAAAGTCTAAATGACTAATTGAGTTTGTGGTATTCGGAAGTTAATCATACTTTGACTTTTCTCACTTCCTTACCCTTAAATGTTTTTACAAACTCACATGTATTCCTCACATGTATAAGTCCTTACTTCTTCTATACACTCCTTCTACCCCATTCTATCTAATCACTTGTTTACCTTTCTTACCCAACAAGTGATTTCATCTCTTCTACACATACTCTAATCATCTTCTTCCTAAACCATCCCATAATCACATATGCCACTCTTTTCTCTCTTATTGGCAATGTGATTATTAACCCAAATCAATCCTTTGATTTCTCCTAAACACCATCAACTTCCTACTTATCTTCCTAAACACTCTTCAAGCCTAAACACCCTTCTTCACATAAACCTTCTCCAAATAAACCTCAACAATGCCAATTCATATTCCCTTACACAATTTACTTCTCTTGTACTTATTATACCTCTATGTCTCCTACATTCCTAACCAATATCTTTTATATCTTTTGAAAACAGTTTGCGAGAAAACGATACGGCGGGTTTGAAAATTTTTGAGAAACAAAATAGCACCAGAAATAAGCAACAAACTATAACAACTTAAACAATTCCCCGGCAGCGGCGCCAAAAACTTGATGTGTGTTTTCCAAGCTTTAAATTTATAATACTAGAAATACCGATTTTACTAAAAACACAACACTCGGGAAGTATACCCGTTCGTGTATAGTATAGCTTTAGGTAAGTCCAGGTCGTTCCACGGGAATTGAAGTTTTCACAGTTTGTAATTAAGGTGCTAAGGTTAATAAGATTGTCACGGATCAAATTAACCAAATCTTGCATATATCGGATATTATAACGAAAGCAATTAAAAGATGATTCAATCAAATGATTAAGGTATGTTTGTTTAGGCAATGATCACTTAGATAATGATGTATTTGGAATAGTGTTTATAAGTTTAGAAAATAGAGTTATCACAAGTTATAAATCCTTTCGGCCTTTAAATATAACTAGTGATTATATCGATTAATAACAACAAATCCTTTCGGCCTTTATAAGTTATTATAACCAATATATTAGGTGGAATGATAAAACATAAGTTTATAAGTATCCTTTCGGCCTTTACACTTAGAAAATCATGTTTAACCATTTCAATAAACTCATATCCAAACACTCCATATCCAAGATCATAATATGCCCAAACAAACATAAGATTACTACTCAATGATCAGAGTAACAAAACACATAACATTCATCATGGATTCAATAAGGATTATATTCAAAAGAGTAACAAGATTCATACCAATTCCAAGAGCAAAGTATGGTGATTTCACAAGAATTTCCCAAGAACATTTTATTATATTCAAAGCAAAATCCTGAAACTATAAATAATTCTGTCACAATTGCTTATAGATTTGAAATAACACTACAACTATGCTTCTTTAATGGATCAAAACCTAAGAACAATGATGAACTTCAACCAAGGACTATCCAACTTCTTCAAGAACTTTGATTCTAATGGTGGTGATGATTTGTGTTATCAAGGTGGTTTCGATCAAAGGTTCTTAGGCCTTTATCACAAAAAACACCCCTTCTAAGGGTCCAAACGAATGGAGGATTATGTGTGAGAGTTGTGTGTGATATGAAAGGCAAATGGGCCTTATATAGGATGTTTCGGGGGCCAAGTGTGGCGCACTTACAAATAAGTGTGGCGCACTTGAGGTGTAAATGTTGTCCCAATTAATGGCATTAAATTCTCTTAAATTCAAACAGAAGTGCGCCACACTTTTTTAGAAGTGCGTCGCACATTTAGTACTTTCAGCACTTGGTCTTTCGCTTGGTTGTGGATAACTAAATTCTCTTCGCGTGGCGTCTTGAATCAACTAAAACGGAGTTTGTATGACCGAGTTATGGCCAAAACAGTGGGTAGGTATCAGGAGAGCATTCAGCTTTAGTTATTTCTTCGTTTAAGCTTCAAATCTTCGTGTTATCTTCCATACTCTTCCACGACATGTACCTAGAACATATAATAGCAAATATACTTGATTAAGTACCAAAAGTTCACAAGAAATGATCAAATAAATGCAAATAACGCCGCCAAAAACATGTATAATTTAGGCGTTATCACGCATACTCATACTCGAGCTCTAAAAGTCAATCACTTAACATCAAGAGTGTTGTTCCTAAACTTCCACAAAGATCTTCAAAGTCAAATCAAGAATTGTATTTTGGGGAGATTGTTAGCCTTATGTTCATACAAGTCAAACAAGAATGCAATAAGTATGAGTATGTCGGTCAAGAGCACAAGTTGATCAAGAATGTAAAATCAAAATGATTCAAGTCAAGAAGATGATACAAGATAAAGATCTCAAGAACTCAAAAGTCAAAAGATGAAGGCTCGAGACCAAGATCACATAAACGACACTGAAAGAATGTTATCAGTCGTCTTAAGCATGAAGGAAGAAAGCCATTACCAACAAGAAAAGATAAAGATAAGACTAAAGAAGGCAAAGCTCAAACGTCATATCTTCAACATTGGGAAATATAAAGTCAAATCAAGATAACCTCCATCAAGAAAGTCAACGTTGGGGAGATCAAAGAAGACCTCAACATTGAGGGAAGTTAATCCAACTCATGCATACTACAATGGTTCCAGAACAAGTAAAAGACATAGAAGATCCAAGCTGGAGTACAAGTATCAAGACTAGAAGACAAAGACGTCATCTTCAGCATTGGAAGCTCTTTGGAAGACTTTATTTTGTTGTATTTTGTACTTGTTAGGAACATTGTAAGTAATTCCGTATGTCTACATATTAGGGGAAGATTGTTAGCCTTAAAATATGAAGACTTATACGGAATTACATTAGTTTTATTATAGTCGGATACGCAAGGACTAGAAATATCAAGTTAGGATAGTTAAGCGTATTAAGGACTATATACCCTCCTATACTTCTATACGAGGGTGAGTGATGTGTTATAAAAGCTTTAAATTTATAATTATAATTTTATCCAATTTCCAACTAACACACGGGTAAAGTATAAACCCCTGTTTATAGTATACGTTTAAGGTAAGACCAGGTTGTTCCACGAGATTGGTTATTCTTAGAAAGGGTCGACTATATTACAAAAGGGTTATCTAATAGACTGTTGATATGTGCTTAAACACATATCATTTATTTCTTATTATTAAGCTAAAAAGACCAATAATGAATGATAAATACATAAAAATGCATTGTATATGTGTGTTTTGTTAATTGTGTCTTGCAGGTAACGGATATATCACAAAAGGACAAAAATAAAGCAAAACGGACAAAACCGAGCACGGGAATGGAATGAGCGTAAGAAAACGAAGCCGAAGGTGTATTTATCTTTAATGGGCCAACCCATATCCATTTTATTGGGCCGGGTCAGCCCATTAACTTTAATACTATACCAATCCTAAATTCATTTATATAACAAGTCCAAATCCAATCTATTAAACCTCTAACCCTGTCCAAAGCCCAAACATAAAGCCCAATCCTTATAACCAAATCAAATTCAAACAAATGATATAACAGGGTCAAAGTTACTATTCATTTTCCCTCCTAAAGATTTACACAAAACAAATGATTCACAGGGTAAACTTCATTCACCCACACGCTCCATCTTTCTAGAAGCACTCCTTGACACGTCTGACACCATTTAGCCACACTGGCGATCCCTAGCACTCTTATTGGCTACAAATTCGTAGAAGCAATCTAAGGGATCAAAGAGATGGATTAGAAGATCAAGGGCTAAGATTAAAAGCTAAGGACGCTCCTCCTCTCACCTAGAAGCTTCTTCTTAGGCTATAAATAGAAGATCAGATCACACAATGGGGGATATCTAGTGTAGGAGTAGTGTAGGATAGATTAGGAGTAAAACACACACAATTACCTTTAGATTTAGAAAAACTGAGATAAAATTTCAAGAACAATCTCAGCTTAATAATTGTTTATTTATTTCTTGCTTAATCGTCATCCTTGTTTACGATACCAGTTAAAACCATGATATATGATCCAACCGACCCATTCCATATAGTTTAACTATTTAGTTTCTCGTTATAGAAATAATTCAGATATACCAAATTTAATCAAGAATCATCTTGGATTACCCTTTGGGTACGGCCATACAATTATCTGATTAATTTTGGAGAGGCGCCATGGTATCTTTCTGCACATATCAAGTGGAGGAACAAATTCTTTGTTGACTACAAGTGTTGTGGATGCTGCTTCACGTCACTTCCAAGAATAGCCTTTATAACTACCTTATTCAGGATAGCGTTTGACTTAGACTCAAAAAGTGATATCCACACATGCAGAACTTGCTTGCATCTCAAGTCTAAGGACGACTTTTAAACCATTTTCGATATATTACTCATGACGAGGATCCAAAAGTAAATATTCGAAGGTTGAGGTATCCAATATGCATCCCTTGTGAATACACATGAGTTTGGCGGGAACGATCCATATATTCAAAGAATATAACCAACACTCACATTTGCCTTATGTAACAATTATTCCCATAATGTTAACCGACAATGGACATATTTAGAATGATAAAATCATTCAAGGATTAAACATGCAAATATAGGATAACAATTATTATATGTATGAAGAACAAATACCAAGTATCTTTATTCATCAGAAAGTAAAAATTGTCTTTCAATCCCAATTATCCAAATACTAAAAACAGATATGCATGAAACTAATTAGCAAGTTGAAGTCCAATGTTTCCAACATTCTCAACTCTTTCTTTACAAGACAACTAAATAGTTATCTGAGTAAACTTTTCGAATACTTGTTTCAAATTCACATATTGTGAAAGATTTGAATAATAAGATGAGTGTCTTATTGTTCACGTGCATACTATTGCAAGAGTCATAGTATGGACAAGGTAATAGTACCTTTTATAGGGTATTTGAAGTCAACAACATACCTATCTCAGACAGTCATCTTTACAGTTTCTTAAAATGTAAAGTATTCTCATTCTTTAATGTGTAATGCAACAATGCTCTTAGCTGAGCATATCTAGTTAGCAGATTTATCATAAATGATGAAATCCTTCTTCAACTAGAATTGATTATTCTCTAGCATCAGTTGTACACAAACAACACTATGCCTTATATAATTCGTAAACATTTGTTTTAACAGTCATCTAAATTCTCTCAATTAGATATTGTTATTGTTAGCTCATCTTGCTCTCATGCAAAAGTAACAACCAGTCTCATACACAATATAATATATACATGATGAATCCTTAGTTATAAACATAAGGTTTCCATCCATGTAACAAATTATCTCCAGTGAAATATACCATTTAAGACTTGCTTCAATGATATATTGCATTGTGTTGGACTTAATTTCCGCATATGTTTATTTCATTAAACATTTATTCCAAAGTCGTTTGTTTTATTTCCTAAATTCCTAAGTGAAGTGTCATTTCAATCTTAAGGATTAACATCTAGCTTAGATGGAAAAAAAATGATGCTTTTTCATTATGTTACACCAACAAATGAATTTAAGGAAAAACATAGTTCTCCCCTAGATGTCCAGGTATACTCATGAGTTAACTTAATTTAATCAGAAATTTTAAGGAAAAACATAGTGCTCCCACTTGATGTCAGGTGTACTCAGGAGTTATCTTAATTTAATCAGAATTCATATTGTGATTAATCTTAAGATCTCAGCTCCTAGATGCATGATTTAATCCATACTTGGATTCTATTATCTTGTATACTTTATAAATATTATTTTAAATTCATAACCCCTTTTGATTACACATTGTCCTCGCAAAAGGTAATCATAAAGAAAAGAGTTATAAAACTTAATTATCATTTTACAAATATAGACTCATAACCCTTTTGATTACACACCGTTCTCGCAAAGTAATCATTAAGGAAAGAGTTATGATCCTTAATTCGCCATATTGCAGATTCAAGAAAACCTGTATGACAATTAGTTATCTTTATATAATTAATGCGTGTAGAAAAGAAAGATTTAATCATAGTCAATTGCTTGAGTAAGATTCAAAACTCTTATCATCAGTCAGGCATTAATATGTGTACAATCTTGTCCTTATGAGCCTTTCTTCAAAAGAAACTCATTCTCACCTTTCAGTTTAACTGTTTGGTAAAAGATCAATCAAGCTCAAACATTGATTGTCTTTTAAGGACTGCATCTTGTCATTCATAGTTCTAAGATATTTATCAGATTCAAGATGTGATAATTCATCTTATTAGTTAGCAGGCTTATTATGACCCTCTAACTTATATTCCTCAGCATTGATATTAAAATATCATTCCATTGATGAGGTATCCTCGCGGATTTATGAATGAGAGTTACATTATACTTTGGTTTGACATTTTCATGTTTAACCTTAGTATGACATCAGCAAGTGAATTCAGAAGGTTATGTATTTTGTTCTTGAATATTTTCAAGATTTATAGATACTCCCACTTACTTTTGTAAGAAGAGATACTTCTCTAAATACTAAGTATTTAAGCAACAATAAATTATTCTTAATTGGGACAACAAAATACATTTTACAGTTCTCATCTCTAGCTTGTTAATAATATGCTTCATAAGATATTAACAAATTTTAGAACTTTAATCAAGACATAATGAGATTCATCCCAATATATAAATAGATAATGTCTTGAATTCCTTCTAGGTTGAAATTATATTGATTGTATCCATGACACACGCAAATTTCTAACCTTGATTGATTTGGAGGTAGAGCCATTTACGTTATCAGAAATCAAACTATATGAATATGGTTTGTTTAAACACATTAGACATACTATACTAATGTGGTATTCTATGAATATTGGAATTGTAAGACTCCATCAAAATTCCCTAGATTACTTAATTCTCTTTGGATTAAATACTCACCAATTGGGTCGAGCCAAATTGAATACAAAGTATTTTAAAACCAACTGCATGCTATAACGTATATATCTTTGAATAGTACAATAACTCTATGTTTATGTGTTTCAAGTAACCAGAACATGTCAAGTATACATTATGAGTCTTTGAATAATTCAAGGACCTTATTGCATATTTATTAATCAAGAAGACATAACAATCTTACTACTTACTTTATGTTATGAGTCATTGATTAATTCAAGGACTTTATAATTATGTGTTAACAAGCAAACATAATTATATTAACTAAAGTAATTATGAACGCAAACTCTTGAGTTCAATAGTAATTTCAGTTAATTTGTACTTAACTCATTATGTATTATATATTTAACATAATTTATATTGACAAAAGCATGTTAGTATTTTAGTTGAAGTAGTATATATTAATCTTGACATTTAAATGTAATAGGGCAACAAACATCTTGTGTTTTTAAGTCCTAGTAGATTTATTAGCTTTCTTACCTTGAGGTCAAGAGAAACCAATAATCATATTGTTATATGTTGTTTCTTGCACACACTTAAGATTTCTCCCACTTGTGTATGGGACAACATTATACTATATAAGACAAAACAATACGACAAGCGACGAGTATAAACAATATGATAGTGTCATAGATATTACAAGTAGATTTTGAACCATAACGTTTAATAAGAAATTGTGGATTGTTATTCTATAGATAACGTTTCGAAAAGCAACATCGGAAAGGCAACATGTTATCTATAAAATAAAATGCAATTTTCTTTAAAACCATGGTCGTTCTTATTCGGAAATAATGAATTATTTCAAAGCAAGCTAGAAATAATATGGGTAACTAACAAGAAGATAAAGCTTGTAGCTCCCACTGAAATTGACAACATTACATGAATGTCTTTTTAGTAATAAAACGTAAAACTCCTACTAGATTTGTTAACATTGTAAGTGTTACATTACTAGTAAAAAGCAAATAGTGATTTATTTACTTTACTACTCTCTTAGAATGCCTACAAGTAGTAAGGTACTTAGGTATTAAACAGAGTATATGAAGTTCTACTTATGTAGATGAGGGACTAGCCATTCATGCTCTTATTTAACTTGAATTTTAGCATGCAATTTCTCCTTTATCTACTGCATACCCACAAGGGTATTTAGCACTTTAAGGAATAATGTAAGTCCAAGAAAATATACCTAGAAGACCTGCTAGCAATTTTCTTTACTTATTGCAATTTAAACTCATACATCATGACAAGTGCAAGATGTTATTTATATTGGTAGCTATAGACAAAAAGTTCTCGAGTTACACAAAATATTTTATCTTTCAATTATTTCACAATCAAAAAGGGTAATGAAAGTCTATAAGTAATTTTAGATATAATTGATAAAAAAAATTAATTATAACCCTATCTTATTCTTGTCTACCAATGAGAAGAGATAGGAGTAAGTCTCACTCTTCTTACAAGGAAAAGAGACTATGTTTGTCTTTTATGAGAAAACAAACTTTTATTTACGAATCATGTTGTAATAACATAATTAATTAGAACATATAAAGTTTAATTTTTGTACTTTATAGATCTTGCCTAGCTTCTTGAAAAGCTTTAGTTGTCTTAGATCAATCTAAACAACTAGAACAAGAAACCTTGATGTATATATATAAAGATTATGCGGAACTAATCCTTATATACCTTGAAGAATAATAAGATCAATGACAAGAGCTTTCACAAAACGTTTCTATATAAAATGGATCACAAACCAACTATATGTTTTGCCTAACTGCTATTACTAGATGTGTCTCTAACTATGCCATCAGTGCTCTTTTTATACACCAAGGAACCCTAATGGGCTTTACAAAACGCGTATAGAGATCATGCATATCTTTTCCTAATTTATCTCATACATATCTCTAACTCTAACTATAATACCATTCTACCAGTACTAACTAATACACTACCAGTATTAACTTTTTCTATACTAACAATATTAATTCTGTTAAGTCTTCTACAAGTACTAACATTTGTACTGGCAGAACTTAACTATAATACTAACAGAATTAAGTCTGTTATACAAAATTCCTAACAATCCTCCCCTAAACTTGAACTTCACTTGTTAACTTCAAGTTTCTTCAGTTGTCTTTAGTTTGGGCTTTTGAGAATTGTATCCAAGCATGTCTTTAAGTCCTTAGCTTCTCTTGAATGATGATCTGTTTGATGTTCTTTGAAAAACCAGATCATACTTTGTCTTTTAGTCTTTGTCTTCTCTTCACAGCTACACAGCAACATCCAACTAAGTTGGCTTTGTAGTTTTTGGCAAACTACCAGCCATCAACGGATTTGATATGTCTTTACCATGAGCCGTTTGCTATGGACTAGTCAATGCTTCATTGCAATAACAAGGTGCATTGATAACCTTATAGTTTTTAGCAAACTATCAGCTATCAACGGATTTGAGATCTCTTTACCAGTAGCCGTTTGCTCTGGAGTAGCCAATGCTTTAGTGCAATACTATGGTGCATTGATTACCATACAGTTTTTGGTAAACTGTCAACCATAAACGGATTTGAGAAGTCTTTACCAAAGCCGTTTGCTTTGGACTAGCCAGTTCTTATGCCTATTAAGCATGGTGAACTGATGACCATTTGTTGTGTGGTGGTTAACCAACACCCAAACCCTTCTCTCTTCCATTATAGTCCACAGTTTCCAAAAATATGCCCACTGCTACTGATAAATTTATCACTTTCTTATCCCAGCTTGCTTCTCAATCATCTTTAATAATTTATAACAAACTTCATCCATTGTTCCATCTAGAAGCTTCATCTTTAGCATCACTTGGCAAGCATCTTTTGACAAAGGATATTTCCTATCTGCTAACATATATATAGAAGATGCCTCCAATGTTAAACAATGTACTGCACATTTATCATAATACCTCCAACTAATCATCTTCTGTTGAAGTGGTAAGCTCCAAATAGCATCTTCATTGAGAGGTGGATCAAACATAGTCCTGAGGTCACTCCAAAGCACTCTGTCATAAGCATTCTCAGGCCTATTTGTTCCATACTTTTGCATTACCAACCTGTACAGCTCTATAAGATCCTCTCTTATGAAGTCTTTAATCATAGCTCCAAAGCTCATGTAGACTGTATCAACTCTATTTGCTCTCATTATCTGATAAACACTTCTTTGACCTTGCTGAAATATCTTTAAATTTACCACAATATTAGATTTTGTAGCCAAAGGAGTAGGATTCATTATGGAAACCTTAATTGTAGGCTTCATAGATCATTTTGCCCATCTAGGATATCATAATATTGATCACGCAACGGAATAACAAATAAGAACAACAATGTTATGAACAAGGTTTTTATTCATAAACTAATAAACTATAAACTATTCGACTTTAATCAGTCGACTATGAACTATTACATAAACTAATAAGCTAACTATTAGACTCTCATTGGAGAGATCTAACTATGATGGATAATGAATACTAGACGCCTACCCCTCTTTATATACTAGAGGGGTTAGGGTTTACAAGACAAGATAAGATCAAATAAAATTAGGAAACTATAAATCAGCATTAAATACTATTTGACTAATCTTCAATCAGCATTAATGTTGATCTTTATCTTTTAGCTGAGCATTAAATACTGTTTGACTAATCTTCAATCAGCATTAATGTTGATCTTTATCTTTTAGCTGAGCATTAAATAAGTGCATGTACATCATCTCTTTTTATCTTAGCAGCAACTATTCTTCAAATATCTTCAGCAATCCATCATCTCAGCAACATTGATAATATGTACATCAAATCATATAGTTTCAGTCTATTCTCATCACTTCCAGGTGTGTTAACTCCTGTGAGAGGTGAATCATTGAAAATTTTAAATGGATTTGATGTCTCTTTACCAGTTAGCCATTCACTTTGGAGTAGTCAGTCCTTTGGCCACCAGAAAGGTGCATGTCCATGGTTAACTGAAAACCATTTCAACTCTCAGTACATGAAACATTGGTGAGTTGAATACCATATGGTTTTTG
>BQNB010192998.1:0-11572 GCA_026074375.1 Tanacetum coccineum
GCATATTTAAAATCTACTTGAGATTAGCACAAGCTATCATCATTAATTGTTAAGGAAGAAAGCTAGAACTCAACACGTTCGATCGGGTCAAAATTATTTCTTATTCTCACCCACGGAAAACCTACATTCGTGTCTTAACACTTATTTATATTATTATTATTATTATTTTTTAATTTTTTTTTACTAATATATTTTTTTTCATTTTTTCATTTTTTTTTCTACAAATAAATAAAACTTAAAAATTTAAAATTTTTGCTATTTTTGCGGGAAAACGGGTACGCAAGAAACAAAACAATAAGCAGGTAACATCAAATCGATAGATTCCCTCCCCAAACTAAAACGAAACATTGTCCTCAACATTTAAGGTCGGGTTCTACGAAAATCTAAGCCGTTTATGAATTATGCAAAGATAAACGTGAATCAATAAGATGAAAGGATATCGGATCTCCCCAAACTAATTTCAAACAAAGGATAGGAAGCTCGAGTGAAATGGGATACAACACTGAACACAAGAGGCTTTAGAAATTGTTGGATCAATCCTGCAAAAAATCACAACAAACAACAAAATAAAATAAAATGGAAGAGGATAGCCACAACACATCACAACACATTATTTAAGAAAATAGAAAGAAAATGGATAAGCATGGGATGAACTCCTACAAAGCGGCTTGTTTTTGGTCATCGAGTCACAAGCTCGACTCGATCCCTGAATTAAATTGTCCTTAGGGAGAGTGAAAATGGAAGAGAAAATCTTAATCGGGCTTTCATTAATGTTTAGACAAACATTAAAGCACATGAAAGTTCCATCCCGATGAGAGGCCACCGGCTCTAAGTGAAGATATCGGGGTCAAAAATGGTGTCTTCACTCCCGAATGAGAGAAACAAAGAAAGAAAGAGAATGAAGGTCAAATCGTCATCTTCAACATTTTGGAGAAAAATAATCTCATTTCCCCTTGTCTTTATTAAGCTCATTAAAATTATCAATCACGGGAGTATAGGGCTCAAAATGTAAGCAAATCTCCAACAGCGATTGTTTCGGAGAGGTCAGGAAAATGATAATCGTATAATGAAATGATTCAAACTCGGAACTCCAAAAGAGTTTCATTTGAATATAATCATTGCTAATCAACCCTCCTGAGCGGGACCAATCTAAAAAAGAAACGAATCATACTCGGGAAGAGAGTAATTAGCATGAGTATGTAAGTACTTCCACTTCTCGTCTCTTCCGTATGATCGCTAAAAGTCTCGAATTTGGGTAGAGAATTATCCAAATGAGAAAGAGAAGTATCGGACTCTTCAAAGAATGAATCACTTTCCACGACGGGGATAAGAAATGGAGAAGGAGACTTGAACACACGATCCGGAGTAGGGTTGTTTTTCAAAGATTCGATATTAGAAATAATACGATGTACGTTTAATAATTTCTCTCGAAGAATAACGTCTTGGATTTGAAAAATATCTTCTAAATCAAACTCTTTCTCTTCTTGATCGACATCATTAACCTCCTCAAAGCTATCGTACTCGATATAGGAAGGTGATGCATCAACGTACTCGATGTTCTCAAAAGAATCGTCATCACTCAAAGTATCATCATTTGGATCAAAATCGGCTTCAATAATTCCCGGTAGAATTGGAGCAATATGAGCAAGTTTACCGGCGAACTCCTCGAGAATAGGGTCAATCTTAGAAGAATGAACAATCGAAGTATCACGGTTAATCAAGGATTCTACAAAATCATATTCAACATTAACACAATTATTATCACAAGTAAGCACATCACT
Source organism: Tanacetum coccineum (assembly GCA_026074375.1). Classification (NCBI taxonomy): domain Eukaryota; kingdom Viridiplantae; phylum Streptophyta; class Magnoliopsida; order Asterales; family Asteraceae; genus Tanacetum; species Tanacetum coccineum. Next base: position 1,782 of record BQNB010192998.1, read on the forward strand.
CGTATCGTCGAAAATACCCTCGAACTCACTTGGGATTGGGACAAGGTTCTCAACACTAGACTTTATTACTTCGTCCGATTCCGTTGCCAGAATAGTGTCGAGATGCTCATCCCCCATATTTAGAGAATTATCGGGTTCTTCGATCGGTAAGTCGGGTGTGATTGCTTTAGACGTAGAATATCGAGCAATAATATCTCCTAAAGGAATAGAATCATCCTCGTCATCACAAGTAATAGAAAGCATGTAACTACGGGCAGCAGAATACTTTTCTTCTTCGTAAGCTTGCTCCGTTTTCCGAACTTCGCTGCCCCATTCATTAAAATCTTGCTTAAGTTATCGAGTTCTAATCTCACAATCTCTCTCGTATTCTTCATCAATCTTCTCGCCTCAAAATCTTTTAATACCCAAATCATTCGTGATTTCTTTAATTTTGTAATCAACCAATTGCTGCTCATGCCTCATTTCCTCGATACTCATATCCTCGATTTTCTTTCTTCGATCTCGTTTTATTTCTTTTAGCTCTTCAAGAATTTTATCAAGGGCTTCTTGACAATCGACGAAGTCCTGCGGGGGTTGTGGGTGGTCAAAACCGGAATAATCATAACTCGGATTAGGTTCATAGTAAGTTTCATTGATCGGTTGACATTGATAATCATAGTGAGGACCCCCGCAATAAGCACAACAAAGATATTGTTGAGAAAAACTCGGTGAATTTTGTGGATAATAATTATCACTAAAGTTTTGATTGTAACACGGCTCCTGTTCATAGACAAACGGGAACTGTGGTGAACAATCATAACCATAATGAGCATTATTTCCACATAACTCACACAAGTAAGTCTCAAACTGGGGTTGTGGAGGTTGGTTGAAAACACTTGGAGAAACATTGAAAGAATGAGGTTTGGAATCATAGATGAATGAATTCTCATCTTCATAATTGCATGTAGGATGAACATTTGGCAAAATCTGTGGGAGCTCATTAATGGTTTGATTGCATTGTTCTGGATTAGAGATAATCGGAACTTTTGGTGGACAATTATAACCGTAATGAGCACCTTTACCACAAGATTTACAAATGCATTGTCGACAAAAAATTCCATCTAATGAATCACCGCACTCATAACAACAATTATGGTCAATCTGTATAAGAATATAAAGAAGAATATTTTTAGTCTTTTTCAAATAATACATAAAAAATAGAAATTGAAAAATAAGCAATGCATATATATATAAATTATATATATATATATATATATATATAATATAATAAAAAATATATATATATACTATAAATATTATTTTTAGTTTTTTTATTAGTATTTATAAAAGAAAATAAAATGTGAAATAAAAATATTTTTGGATTTTTGTTTTAAGATAAAAGAAGAAATAATTTGGGTTTTTTAATATGTCAATATAGAAAAAGAAAAAATAATAAGAAGAGAAAATATTTTTGGATTTTTATTTAGTACGTATACGAAAATAAACTTTCGAAGAAAGGATCTTCAGAGGCACTAACAACGAACAATCCGTAGTAAATTTCTACACCCTCCCCGGCAGTGGAGCGGCGCCAAAATTGATACCGTCCAAATTACTACATATAAATATATAACTAATATATAAAACGAATAATAAGGAAGATAATCAATAATATTAATAGTATATATTTCCGTTCGGTTTCTAGAAAAATCGCTTTTAACCAAAGCAATTATCAAAAACCTGTCCGGGTCGTTTCCTCGTCGAGAAGTGAATGGAAATACAAGAGAAATTTTGGTAACGAGCCTTGATTGTCATTTAAGTATTGGTTTATGTTTTTAAAACTTTTTTAATACTAAAAATTAAACTAATATTAATTCTAAGATTTAAAACTACGAGATTATACTAAAATTAATCTAAAATATATAAATGACAAATATGTTTGCTAAGTGACGTGAAATGTTTATTAAGTGCGGGCTTAGGTTCAAGTAAAATTAAATGCTTAAAAATAAATGACAAAAAATTAAATTGCATTAAAAGAAAATGACGATATTTAAATTGGAAAAATTCTAATGACTATTATATGTATATATATTTTAAACCTTTTTAAACCCGCACGTTAAATCCAATCATCAATCACTTAGCAAACACAAGATATCTACTCACTATTCATAACGAAATACAATTTAACGAACATTAGCATTTAATGACAAAAATAAATCTACACTAAGCATGGCAAAAATCAAAGCATATTATAAAACGATAAAAATAAATCTAAACTAATGAATTGAAAAAGGATTAGAAAATAAAACCAAATTGGAGACCCGCAAATAAACGAATACCACCCGATTTATTTAGCTAAAACAACTAATCAAAGTCGGTCTAGCTAAATAAACCCTTACGCTCCTCGCCTCATGAGTTGACCGGTTCCAAAATCCAAAGCAAAAATATTAAACTGTTAACTAATATAACAGTTATATACCAATTAACATTTCTGTAGCCCAACTGATTATAACTTAAATCAAAGAAACCCAAACGAACAAATGTAGGCCAAAAAGAGAATTCAACTCTTAAACTAATTTAAGGTCCTTCAGTCCAAAAGTTCCCAATTTCATATTCTAAGTACGCAAAATCGTCCCCAATCAATCTAACAAATCCCTATTGACAGAATCAACCAAATAGGATGCCCATTTCAATATCTATAAACTAAGTACAGCATATTTTAAGGACTGAGTAAAAGCATTCGAACAATTAAATTAATAAGGCCATGATCATTAAGCAAAATCGAATAAGCACAAACTAATTAGCAACAAAATATAACAACAAAATAAAGTATCCATAAGCACATTTAACTCCAAACCTTAAAAAATAATCTAAACTAATTCGAGATCTATAACAATAACGACTAAATAAGAAAAATATTAAACTCGACAAGCTCAAAACTTAATCAATGAGAAATGAAAAACAGCAAAAAGGACATAGAGCTAGCAATTAGCACATAAATCATCTCAAATATCAAATCGAATAAACACATAAGCACTTAAAAATTGGATCTAGCACATTAAGCTCACTCTAAACCAATTAAGCTGTTTAGAAACTTAACATAGCAGAAAATAAGAGTTTCTTATTTAAACAAAAACGAAAGTTAAGCACGAAAAGTAGCTTAATGAATAAGCTAAACAAAAACAACAAGAATAGAGCAAATAAGAAAAAGAATAAGCAAACCAAGATCTTTAATAAGCTTCAAACAATTTTTATTACATCATATTAATAAGCTTGAGACAAGAGCTGAGTACAATAAGCATTAAAACTAAAATAAGCAATTACAAAAAAGAAAAAAGCTAAACTAAACTAAAAAAAATAAAAGAAAAACTGGTCCAAGTGAGGGGGGTGGCGTTTTGATTTATAGGGGAGAGAGGGGAAGAACTGTAAAAATTTTTGCACCAATCATTAGAGAATTATTGGCCAATTATTAGACCTCACACGGATCACCACTTCACAAATTCTTGATCAAGCCGCTTAAATCATGACGCGTGTCCTTCTATGGCTGCTTTATTTCTACGCATGCATTTCGTTCATTGGATTCTTTATACAACAAATTTGGAAACAAATTAAGAAAGAATAGTTTGCCACGCTCAAAGGCCACGTGTCCTCCATCTAACTTGCCATCTCAAATTAATACGAGCAATATCACGTTGACAAATTTTTGATTTAATTTCCGCAATAGCATGTGCGATGGACATCAACTCCATTTCATATATAAGAATTTGATCTTTTTTAAATAGGAAGATGCACTTGGCTTATAATACCACGTTGGCATAACTTGTTGGGCTTAATATAGCTTGGGCTGCCCGACCCTTTAAGTGGGTTTACGGGCTGCCCAATAAAAATCCGAAGCATTGTATGAACTTGTTTTTCTCGCACTCTTTTCAACCCCGTGCTTGGTTTTGTCCGGTTATTTGTCTTATTTATTGTCATTTTCCTTGATATCCGTATCTGCACATACACAGAACACCAAAAACAACATATATTGCAACTATTATTATGTATATGGTCTTTTGTGGGGGTCGTTTTATTCAAAGGTAACATATATGTAATAAAATATCAAATACCAAGGGTCATATGAAAAAGTGAAAGAGTTGGTGAAGACTTATTGAAACTACCCAAATAGTTATTAGATAGAGCTAGAATTATGTTTTTCCTGGTGAAGTCTGGGACCATAGTCTGGGAAAGTTTAGAGAAAAAGCATCCTCAAGTATCGAAAGTAGGAATTGTAGGGAGAATAACATCACTCAGTTAACAACGGCCAGTGGTAAATAACATAAAGCCTTTATTTATATAAATGTATAAAATTATGTAACGATACATAACTATATACTATTATATAAATAACATATGTTTATTACAACATGAGTTTTTAACAGAGTGATGTATTTCTCCCTACCATCCTACTTTCGATATTGAGGATGCTTTTTCCTCTAACTTTCCAGACTATGTCCCAGCTTCACCAGAAAAACGATTTCTAGCTCTTCAAAAAACTCAGTTTGTGTAGTTATCAATATTTCACCAACTCATTCACTTTTTCATGAATGACCCCTGTGGTAGTCCAATTTTGTTTTTTTTAAATACATATATTTTACCTTGAAAAATGAACCCAAAAGACCAAAAACATAATAAAAATGGCAAATATATGCTTGTTTTTGTGTTTGCGTATGTGCAGGTACGGATATAAAGAAAAGGACAAAAAGAAAAGACAAAATCGGACAAAACCAAACACGAGATTGAAAAGAGTGCGAGAAAACAAGTTCAACAATGCCTTCGGATTTTATTGGGCCAGCCCATAACCCACTTAAGGGGCCGGGCCAGCCCAAGCTATATTAAGCCCAACAAATGCCCAACGTGAATATAAGCCAGTAGCCACGTCTAATTTTTTTAAAAAAAGATCAACTTCTTATATATGAAAAGAGTGATGTCATCGCACATGCGTGTGAAATTAAATCAAAAATTTGTCACGTGACATTGCACTATACTTTGAGATGGCAAGTTAGATGGAGACACGTGGCGAGGCCAACTCATTCTTCTTATTTCGTTTCCAATTAGTTGTATAAAGAATCCAACGAACGAAATGCATGTGTAGAAATAAAGCAGCCATAGAAGGACACGCGTCATGATTTAAGCGGCTTGATCAAGAATTTGTGAAGTGGTGATCCGTGTGAGGTCTAATAATTGGCCAATAATTCTCTAATGATTGGTGCAAAAATTTTACACTTCTTCCCCCTCTCACCCCTATAAATCAAAACGCCACCCCCTCACTTGTACCAGTTTTTCTTTTATTTTTTTTAGTTTAGTTTAGTATTTTAAAAGCTATATCTTTTTGTATTAGCTTATTTTAATTTTTCTGCTTATTGTTTTCAACTCTTGTCTCAAGCTTATTAATATGATGTAATAAAAATTGTTTGAAGCTTATTAAAGATCTTGGTTTGCTTATTCTTTTTCTTATTTGCTCGATTTTAGTTGTTTTCGTTTAGCTTATTCATTAAGCTACTTTTCGTGCTTATTTCATTTTTGTTTAAATAGAAACTCTTATTTTCTGCTATGTTAAGTTTCTAAACAGCTTAATTGGTTTAGAGTGAGCTTAATGTGCTAGATCTAATTTTTAAGTGCTTATGTGTTTATTCGATTTGATAATTGAGATGATTTATGTGCTAATTGCTAGCTCTATGTCCTTGTTGCTGTTTTTCATTGCTCATTGATTAAGTTTTGAGCTTGTCGAGTTTAATATTTTACTTATTTAGTCGTTATCGTTATAGATCTCGAATTAGTTTAGATTATTTTTTAAGGTTTGGAGTTAAATGTGCTTATGGATACTTTATTTCGTTGTTATATTTTGTTGCTAATTAGTTTGTGCTTATTCGTTTTTGCTTAATGGATCTGGCTTATTAATTTAACTTGTTCGAATGCTTTTACTCGTCCTTAAAATCTGCTGCTACTAGTTATAGATATTGAAATGAAAAAAAAAAAAAAATCCTATTTGAAGATTCAGTAATAGGGCTTTGTTAGATTTGATTGGGCCGATTGCGTACTAGAATATGAAATTGGGCCACTTTTGGACTTGAAGGCTTAAATTAGTTTAGTGTTAATTCTCTTTTTGGCCTACATTTGTTCGTTTGGGTTTCTTTGATTTAAGTTATAATCATATTGGGCTACATAAATGTAAAGTAGGTATATAATTTATATATTAGTTACAGGATAAAATATTTTTGCTTTGGATTTTGGTACCGGTCAACTCATGAGGCGAGGAGCTTAAGGGTTTATTTAGCTAGACCGACTTTGATTAGTTGTTTTAGCTAAATAAATCGGGTGGTATTCGTTTATTTGCGGGTCCGCCCAATTTTGGTTCCATTTTCAAATCCTTTCAATTCATTTAGTTTTAAGATTTTATTTTAACGTTATTTATAATAATGCTTTTGATTTTTGCCATGCTTAGTGTAGATTTATTTTTGTCATTAAATGCTAATGTTCGTTAAATTGTATTTCGTTATGAATAGTGAGTAGATATCTTGTGTTTGCTAAGTGATGAATGATTTGGAATTTAAGTGCGGGTTTAAAAAGGTTTAAAATATATATACATATAATAGTCATTAGAATTTTTCCAATTTAAATATCGTCATTTTCTTTTAATGCAATTAATTTTTTTGTCATTTATTTTTAAGCATTTAATTTTACTTGAACCTAAGCCCGCACTTAATAAACATTTCACGTCACTTAGCAAACATATTTGTCATTTATATATTTTAGATTAATTTTAGTATAATCTCGTAGTTTAAATCTTAGAATTAATATTAGTTTAATTTTTAGTATAAAAATAGTTTAAAATCAAAACCAAAAACTTAAATGATAATCAAGCTCGATTCCCAACATTCTCTTGAATTTCCATTCACCTCTCGCCGAGGAAACGACCCGGAAGGTTTTTGATAATTGCTTTGGTTAAAAGCGATTTTCTAGAACCCGACGGAAATACTATACTATACTATTATTGATTATCTTCCTTATTATTACGTATTTATATATTAGATATATATTATATGTATTGATTTGGACGGATCAATTTTTGGCGCCGCTGCCGGGGAGAGGTGTAGCGATTTCTACGGGATTGTTCGTGTTCGAGCCTTGAAGATCCTTTCTTCGGAAAGTTTATTTTCGTACTAATTAATATAAAAATCCAAAAATATTTTTTCTTCTTATTATTTTTCTTTTTCCTATATAAATATTAAAAAAAACCCAAAAATATTTTTCTTTTATCTTAAAAACAAAAATCCAAAAATATTTTTATTTCCATTTTATTTTCTTTTATAAAAATCCAAATATATATATATATATATATATATATATATATATATATATATATATATAATATATAATATATATATATTTAATTCTTGCTTATTTTCATTTCTATTTCGTATGTATTATTTGAAAAAGCTAAAAATATTCTTTTTTATCCTCTTATCCGTTTAATTCTTTCTCTCATCCTCTAAATCGTTTAATTCTTCGACATGTCATATAACGGACTTAGTTGCTATTTATGCGGTGATCCGTTAGATGGTATACTTTGTCGACGATGCTCGTGCGGTTGGTGTGGAAACAAGCTTGATGATGGATTTTGTTCATATTGCGCTTCTAAAGATGGAAATTCATTCACTTATTGATCAAACCTAAATTCTTCACTCGATAATTCTCCAAATTTTATCTTACAACCACCTCCACAACCCGCAGTTCGGACATATTCTGTGCGAGTTATGTGGGAACGATTCTCACTACGGTTATGATTGTCCATCACGAGTCCCGCTTGTCTATGAGCCAGAACCGTGCTACAATCAAAACTTTAATGATAATTATTATCCACAAAATTCACCGAGTTGTTCTCAACAATATTCTAAGTTGTGCTAATTGCGGGTTGTATCCTCACTATGATATCCATGTCAACCGATTAATAAACTTACTATGCACCTAGTCCCGCGTTATGATTCTCCGTGTTTTACCAACCACAACCCCGCAAGACTACGTCGATAGTTCAAGGAATTCCTAACAAGCCCATAAATAAAAAAACAAAAATGACATGAAGATAATAAAGACAATATCAAATAAAGAAAAAAGAGGATATGATTATCGAGGAAATAAGGCATGAGCAGAAATTGGTTTGATTACCAAATTAAATGTATAATCCAATGATTTGTTAAAAAAAGATTTCGAGGCTAGAAGATTGATGAAGAATACGAGAGAGATTGTGAGATTAGAAACGAGAACTTAAACAAGATTTTAAATGAATGGGTGAGCGAAGTTCGAAAAAGAAAAGGCAACTTAATAATTGAAGAACAAGTATTTCTGCTGCCCGTCCGTCGCAATGCTTTCTACTACTTTTGACGACGAGGATATTATAATTCCTTTAGGAGATATTATTGGCTCGTTATTCACTCTAAGCATCAACACCATTTACCGATGAGGAGCCCGTAACTCTCTAAGTATAGGTTGACGAGCATCTTGACATTACATCTAGTAATAAGAACCTAGTCCCCCAAATCCTAAGAGAGTTCGAGGGTATTTCTGACGATACGAGTGATGTGCCTAATTGTGATAATAATCGTATTAATGTTGAGTCCGATCTTGTGGAATCTTTGATTAACCGTGATACTTCGATTGTTCATTCTTCTAAGATCGTCCCTATTCTTGAGGAGTTCGCCAGTGACCTTGCTCATATTGCTCCAATTCCACCGGGAATTGTTGAAGCCGATTTTGATCCAAATGATGATACTTCGAGTGGTGACGATTCTTTTGAGAACATCGAGTACGTTGATGCATCACTTTCCTATATCGGGTACGATAGCTTCGAGGAGGTTAATGATGTCGATCAAGAAGAGAAAGAGTTTAATTTAGAAGATATTTTTCAAATCCAAGACGTTATTCTTTGTGTGAAATTATTAAACGTCCATCGTCTTATTTCTAATATCGAATCTTTGAAAGATAAACCCACTCCGGATCATGTGCTCGAGTCTTCTTCTCAATTTCCTATCCCCGTCGTGGATAGTGATACGTTCTTTGAGGAGTCCGATACTTCTCTTTCTCATTTGGATAATTCTTTACCCGAATTCGAGACTTTTATCGATCATACGGAAGAGACGATAAGTGGCAGTACCACTACTCATGCTAATTACTCTCTTCCCGAGTATGATTCATTTCTTTTTTAGATTGAGCCTGATCAGGAGGGGTTGATTAGCATTGATAATTCAAATAACACTCTTTTGGAGCTTCCCGAGTTTGAATCATTTCATTTTGATAATCCGTCATTTCCTCGTCCTCCTCCGGAACCACCGGATGTTGAGATTTGCTTACATTTTGAGCCCGATGCTCCCGTGATTGATAATTTTAATGAGCTTAATGATGATCAAAGGGGAAGTGAGATTGATTTTTCTCAAAATGTTGAAGATGACGATTCCTTCACATTTGTCATTCGGACTTTTCTCCCATTTCTCATCTACCCTGAGGTTTCTCCTTTATCTTGCTCCACCGGGAGTGAAGATACGATCTTTGACCCCGGCATCTTTACTTAGAGCCGGTGGTATCTCATTTGCTTCCCCATGAATAACTTAATTCGGGGTTGAGTCAAGCTCGTGACTCGGTTAACAAAAACAAGCGTTTCTATCTGACTCGCGGATTCTTACTCCTTTTTATATATAAATAAATATAAATAAATATAAATATAACAAGGATCAAGATCTATAAAATCAATGAAACCGGAAGTAGTATAGAATATTTCCGGG
>BQNB010193001.1:0-11571 GCA_026074375.1 Tanacetum coccineum
AGACACATGCTCCGGACTTCATGACCAGGTTTCAGGCTATGAACTTTTCAAAGAATAGTGTGATGCAATCCAAGATGCTCAGGTCAAGGTACTGAGTGATCGTGTAGCAGAGCCGGACTTTGAGCTTATGGGTATGGCTGTTCACTTAGACGAGGAGTTTTATCCTCGCTTCTTGACAAACATAGCTAGTCGGTGATGGGTCATTGGGCATGGCCTTAGGTTGGAAATTATGAAGTGTCTACAATCAACGAAGTATGTTACGGCTTTGGGGACAGCCCTTGGTCTCGCCATCGACAAAGGAATGCAGACTGGGCTGGTAGCGGGTATTGATCATGGGAAAGCTGGAAGGAGCGTTACTGACGTTGCCGCCTATGATCCTTCCATGGAAGCGAAGTATGTTTTCGCCGTCCTTGCTTTCCGTGACCTGGATTTCAACCTTCTTTCTCAGCTGGAGTCGCAGAAGGACGCTAACATTGCTGATATCATGAACCTTCTCCGCTTGGAAGGCCCTTCCGCTGAGACTCCGATGGGTAGCCAATTACAACCTTCATATGAACAACTCCTTCTCCTTATTCACCGGAAGGAAGATAATGTGGTTATCGGAGAGACCTCCCTGTCTGATTCATTGGATGCGGTTCATGCCCGTGTTCAGAAGATTAAAGAAGGTGCTTCGTCCCGCCGCCTATCTATTTCTGATGCAATGGGTCCTTTAGTTGATCCATTGTCTTCTGAAAACTTAGTTGATGAAGCTAGCACTTCAGGAGTGCCAACAACGGTTGTCGCTACTACTGCTTTGGTAGTTGCGAATGTTAACTCCGTTGCACCCATATCCGTGACTGACTACGAAGTGCTGGATGCTGAACCTCAGAAGCTTCTCATTCACCTAAGGTTGTTTTTGAAAAGGAAGACCTGGACACTACACCCGATCACCCTTCAGCCAGTTGAGCCTGCTATTCATTGCGGTGCTTCCTGTTTGTAGGAATGTCATCTTATCTTTCATTACTGTTTCTACCGTGGTCGTGTGTGACCTTTTTAGAGCGGCTGTCTGTACTTAAACAATTTTACGGTGCTTTTGTATAACAATTTGTTTTTCTGTAATGTTTAATATTTTGTGTTTGTGTTGCTATCTTTTAATATCGTGGTTATACGTTTACGGTGATAGTCTTGGTTGAATATTTATGGGTTATTCTCCCGGTACCGGGCTTGCAAGACCTCTTATGTACACGAGTTAATTGTTAGGCTGCTCATCCTTTTATTATGCGGAATAATAATTTTTATTTATGGGGTCGTACCCCTTTGCGTGCGCTTCTTACCAACATGTAAATAACTTTGCAAAGTAAAAATAAAGTAAAGTTTTTAAATAAGCTTGTGAATATAGCTAGACTTCACGTTTTACTCATTAAAATCATTGTAGAATAATCTTAACACAAGTATGGATTGATTCACTTAGAGTTTTAGAGAGAGAAAGATGGTTGGATGAACACTTAGAGAGAGAGAAAGAAAACTGATAATATTAGCTTAATGAAATGTGACAAATGAACAACCAACACCCTCTCCATGTGTGGAGAGGGTTTATATATCTCATGCTATGGCCGGCCATGGGCCTTTTGTAGGCTTATCCATGCGCCTTTGGCCCGGTTAGCTTTCTAACTTAAACTTATAACTTACTACGAGCTACGACTAACTATATTGGTAGTGACCGACACTTTTTTGTATTTCTAACAATCATAGAAGACATTACATAAAAGAAAGGAAATTCAAATACTGCCCCCTTCGCTGCAAAATTCACGTGGGTAGGGTGCTTACATTTCATGGATATACCACTTTTGAGGTTGCGGACGTTCCATGTTCACGGAAGGAGCTTTCCATTGTGGTCCTTGAGCTTGTATGCTCCTTTGCCTAGTGCTTCAATCACTTCGTACGACCCTTCCCACTTGGGGCCTAGCTTCCCTCCGTCTTCTACATGGCTGGCGTCATTGTTCTGGTATACAAGATCTACTGTTTTAAAGCTTGTGTTGCGAACCTTAGAGTTATAGTATTTTCCATTTTTGCCTTGCTTCTTGCCTCACGAATTGCTGCTTGTTCTCTTTTTTCTTCTAAGAGATCCAGGTTGAGTTTTAAAGTCTCATCATTTTGTACCATGTCTATCTCTGTGGTCCAGAGGGTAGGAATGCCAATTTCAGCTGGAATCACTGCTTTTGTTCCGTATGTTAGTGAGAACGGAGTGTCTCCATTGCTTGACTTGATCATGGTACGGTGCGCCCATAGGACGTACGAGACTTCATCCATCCAATCCTTGCTTCTTTTATCCAATCGTGCCTTTATTCCTTCTCCCAAGATTCTGTTCGCTCTTTCCACCATGCCGTTGGTTTGTGGATGCTGGACGGAGGCGAAGTGCTGGCGGATATTTAGTTTTTCACACCAATCCTTGAATGGGTTATCTCTAAATTACTTTTCATTGTCATATATTATCTCCCCTGGTAGGCCAAACTAGCAAACTCTGTTATCCCATACAAACTTTTTGATCTGGTTGCCTGTTATAGTTAGGACAGGTTTTTCCTCAACCCATTTTGTGAAATAGTCTATTGCTACTATTAAAAATTTGACCTTGCCAGACCCTTCTGGGAAAGGTCCGGCTATGTCAATTCCCTATATTTAGAATGGCCATGGAGACGTGATGGGAGTTAACTTTTGCTGTGGGTTCCTTGGCATGGGACGATGAACTTGGCAGTCTTAGCATTCTCGTATCACTTTCCTTGCGTCTTTATGCATGGTTGGACAGTAGTACAATGTTCGTATAGCTTTGGCTACCACGGACCTTTTCTCCATCTGCATGTTGCATGATCCTTCATGGAGTCTCTTAGAACATAGTTTGCTTGTAATGGTTCGACACATCGTAGCCATGGCTCAAGAAAAGATTTCTTGTATAGAACTCCATTGATTACGGCGTACCATCTTGATTTGAGCTGTACCGCCCTTGTCTTCTTCCTTTTCGTAGGGAGTGTTTCTTCTGTGAGGTATTCATAAATTGGGGTCATCTAAGTATTTCCTTCTTCTTTCACGATTGTTAACACTTTTGCTTCATTTATGGATTTTTCTTTAAGTACTTCCACCAGAACCTGCTTTGTTAGGTGGGAAAAGCTGGTGGACGCAATCTTACTTAGTGCGTCAGCCTTCTTGTTTTCACTTCTGGGCACAAGCTTGATTGAGAACTTCTTGAAACTGTTTGCGAGCATTTTTACCTTCCCAAGTATTGAATCATACCTGGTTCCTTGGCTATGTAGCGCTTCCCGAGACTCATAACTAGTACCATTGTTGGGTTTGTGTTACCATACTAGCTCCATCTCAGTCGCACTATTTCCTATTCTACTTTTTCTACCTTTGAATCATACCTAAGGACTTCTACACTATCTAGTGGATATCCCTGGGTAGATCCCTCTGGTTATGGTTGGATCATGGGATTTAAATACCTATGCCTAACCACCTTATAACTTTATAAATTTAAGTACATGGTCGGTCTTTAGGTGTATTCCAACACTATCAATACTAAAATCATGAAATTCAATCAAGGAGCTGTTAGATTAAAATATAAAAAGATTTATACTTTGAGAGTTTTTCAGTCATCACTAAAAAGCTCCCCCTTACCATAGTGCACCATAATCGTGAGTACATGTAAGTGTGTAGTGCATTGAGTCTATTTATAATGATCACATGAGCAATACTATTAAGATTTAGATCCTTTGAATCCACATGGTTGACTCTCCCTTATCTAAAAGGGTAATCCCATTTGAATTATTTTGATTACATAGCAATTAGATTAAACTTTTGGGACAAAATGTTTTATATAATCACTATAAGAAACATTTTAATGCTCCCCCTCAATATTTGAGGGTAAATAAATTGTTAGAGTATAATAATTTGAAAAATTTAAATTTACTAAGAAAATTCTTAAAAAAGTCTACACGTACAATATTTATAAATACACAAGTTTTATGATATACGAGAAATGACCTTTGAGATAGAACTTAATATACGAAGTCATATTGTCTTTGCGCAGACTGAGGTACCTTCCGAAGATCCAACCACCACCGAATTCTCCAAACTCCTTATCATTCTTCTTTCCTTTAGCAGCTTGTTGATGTCCTTGATCATGAAATGAGCTCTTTTCTTTTCTAAATTGCTCCATCTTCTCTTCGACAAGCACTCCATGTTGATATTTTTGGTTATGTCTTTGACTGAAGAAAGAAGCCTAGTTAACGTGCCATCACTGAACTTGTACAGTTCGTCGGAGCGCGTCAACCTGTTCCTCTTATGGTCATCGACATAAATGAATCCTTGAGGGTCTTTGTACGGAGTGTATGGGTGCCTTTTTTTAAGATCTGGTCTTGTAGTATCAGGCTTGGTAACGTTAATCTTCTTTTGATAACTTTCAACTCCAAGTTGAAGATCTTTGACTCGCTTCTGAATAACCAGACTTCTGGTAAACATCCTTAGGGCTATTGCGAATTCAGCAACATCATCCCCTGAAAGATTTGTGAGCCGATTCTGAACCACAAGAATTAACATGTCCTCGATATCGTTGATCCGAAGTCATGGAAAGTCACCTTCTTTGAATCTGTATAGTATGTTAATGCACTCTACTACAACTCTTAGAGTACCCGTTATGCCCATGATTTCCTCATTACCTTGACATGAGTGACTGCCAGAATACGCTTTGTAGAATATACATCTCCTCTTGATTGTATGCCTCTTGCATAAGCATAGAAGGAATTACGTTGTTCTCTCTAATGTGAAATACCTCATAATGCATATCTATCATAAGAAACTTTAACAGGACTCCATATGTTTGGAACCATGTCTTCAATGCCTGGAAGATCATACTAAATGCCTTTGACTTGGTAGTAGACGTCGTGTATGTCATAGTCGAAACTACTCCTTGTAGATACTTGAGATCATTGTTGATGAAGAATTCGAACGGTACTCTTTGACGATTTTCATGCGTGATCAAAGGAAGAGGTTTGGAAAGATCAAAAGGATAGTCACCACCTTTAGGATTTTCCAAATCAAGCTTTTCTTGAAAAGCCTTAAAGCATTCCTTCAAAGTCCTTATTCTAACTCAGCTATAACTAGTAAAAACAAGTTTTGTGTGCCTTTTAGTAGTCTGAATGCTGCCTAGCAGGATTTTCTTGAGTTAAATTCATAATTTTTATGCCCATTTAAGATGTAACCATTATAAGTCCCTATGGAGTACCATCAATTCATCAAGTCCTATAAACGATTTAATCAGTAGAAGTGGAACACTGGATCCCCACAACTAATTGTGGGTTGGTCCTTCCTGATGAGCTTGACCAATATCTAGTCAGGGTCATGGGTTCTTGAGTGGTGGTAGGTTTCTTGAACCAGGATGTTTTAGAGGCAATCTCTTTCCTTGGTTCAACTTTATTATCACCCATGTTCCCTTCTTTATCATGTGGCATGTCTGAGTCTGCAACCTCAAACACTGGTTCCTCTGATTGAACAGACTTTCCATAGGACCTTTGGTTGAGACTTAGGTCCTAGGAAGAGGCCAGACATTGAATCTTTCTTTTTGGCTCAGTGATTATTTCTCCTCTTTGCTTAGCTTTCTCTTCTTCAACCCTCGATCTGATCCAACAAAAGGGTCTTCATCTTTATCCTTATCTTTTTGGCCACACTTCAATGAATACACATCATAAGAGAAGAAGAAATCTTTGTCGAGAGCATAAGATTTTTTCAAACCATCATAACAATCTCGGTGTTCGGGAGCTGTCAGATATGACTCACTTTTCTCCATCTTGTCAAGAAAAATCTTTTTTAACTAAAATTCAGTAAGTGTATAAGCAGCCTCTTAAATAGATTGTGGTTGAGAAGACTCCTTTGCTAGAGTAACTTCATCACGTGATTTTTAATCAACTTTTCGATCATAGGTGGAGCGAAGTTAGACACTTCCTTAGGCAGAATCTGAGGCAGTTGATCCTTTACTTGCTCTTTGATTCTTGCCGTGAGAGACTCTGAAAGGAAGTTCATGAATTCTTCTCTGGTTTCTCCCAACCTTGTGTCTAAATGTTCATCAACTAAAGATGTCACTTGAGTGTGTAGAGGCTCCTTTTTAATTTTAGCAACTTCTTTTTCTAATGCTGTTATTCTATTGTTGAATCGAAAGACAGAAGCAGTCAGAATGTGTTTATAGAGATTTGTAATATCAATTGTCAGCGGTGGAGTGGGTGTTGTTAGTATTGGTGGAGGAATGAAGGTTTGTGATGATTGAGGAATGTTTGTAAATACAGGTGATGATTCGGTGATAGACAAAACGGTATAGTCAGTAAGAGTGGTTGCCTAAATTCTAAGGGACTTTCATGTGGACCATGCAACATCCAAGTGGAGAACTTATTATCTACCCAGTTTGAGAGAATAATCATGAAAAATTTAGAATTATTGATGCCAAGTACAGATGAGCGAAGAGAACTAGTAAACAGAACTTCAGTCTCTTTGTAACAAAAGTACTTGTCACATACCATCCGTCAACACTTAGTTCTTGAGAAGAGTTCTCTAAATTTTCATTCCTTGTTGAGCTTCATCCCATTTCAACATCACACCCTTTACTTGAACAATCTCTTACCAGTCTAGAATGGGTTCTTCCAATTTAGCTCTACAGCATCATACAAATTGGGTCGTAAATCCATCCATTCCCTTATCTTCATCACTTTTAATCTCATCATCTTTATGATCATTATTCCTTACATCAACTTCCCCCTCTTCTTGATTATCATCATCAGATTCTTTATCTTTCTCTGAATCAGATTATTGCTCTTCACTTTCATTCTCCTGTCCACTGCCTTCATCACTTGCCTCTTGTTTGTTGTTGTTGTTGTCGTCATCTTACCCCAAGACTCAGATTCACTCTCAGTAGAGTCGTCTTCTGTCACATCGAGAATCCCTGGTTTTTCACCAGTTCCTTCACTTGTGATGGTAGGAGTGATCTTTTCAACACTTAGAGATTTTTTGGCATCTATACCAGAACCACTAGGATGTGTCATGTGAAAGTCCCTTAAGCTCTTCCTTCTTACTTCTTTCAGCTGAGCCTTTTCAGTCAAAGCTACTCAGATCGCAGCTCAATTCCATTTACAAGAGCAACATCACCATTTTTCCTTTTTCCTTTCCTTTTAGACTTGCCTTCCACCGAAAGTTTCTCTTGATGACGATACTGTTACTGCTTGGGTTTAAGTACTTCTTGACTGAACTCTTAACTCGATTCACCTTTTGAGTGACAGGTTATCTTCATCTACAGGAACAGATCACTAGACTTCTATTTGGAGATTCTTTCTTGAATTTTCTAGCAATCCCCCTTTGGAGTACAAACACCTGTATGCATGGCCAGATAAGTCTTGTAAGTACTTGGATTCTTCATCTCAGGACGGTCCAAACATTCAGGTAAACAGCTCACATAGATTTTGAGATTAATTCTTTTTATGCAGAGGACAAATCTATAAAGAGTTAATTAGTAGACCATCTTTTGGAGGTGTGCATCCCAATTTTGTTTCTCTAGGAGAGTGTCTTTTCTTAAATAAGAAAGTGGTGAATGATAACTTTGGTGAAATGAGGGTAGTACATCTTTTCTTGCTTTTTGTAGACGTTGTTTTCAATCTGGTAGATGAAGTCTTCCCACAGTAATTCCACATAGTTTACATTTTTCTGATGGAACATACCCCAAAGGATTTGAGCTCTGAAGAGACGAAGCTTGTCAAGCCCACTTGGTATGTGCTTAATTACACATACCGTTTTCCATTAAAACCGAACTTAAAGACTAAAAATGTACCAAAAATACATTGTATGTGTATGTTTTCATTTATATTGTGTAGGAAACGGATATCCGAGAAAAGGATAAAAATCAAGCAAAAATGGACAAAATCGAGCACGAAATGGAAGAGCGTGAAAAGACAAAGTCAAAATCAAAGCCAAAGACCAAAAAGTCAAAGTCAAACTCAACCCCAACAAAGTCAATGGTCAATGTCGACGCTGATATCAAAGAAATGTTAAATGGGCCCACCCTTACCCATCTAATGGGTCGGGTCAGCCCATTTAAACATATTATGAAGACCATAAGCCCAAGTACCCTTTTATATTAAATCCCAAAAGCCCAAAATCCCTTAACCCTAAAAAGGCCCAATCTGCCATTAGAAAAGCCCAATCCTTCCTTTAACCACCGTTAGCCTTTATAACCCTTCACCCTTAACTGTCGTTAGTCCAAAGGACTAACTTTGCAATAACAACAAACAAAGTGGAGGACTGAAATTGCCAAGTCCTCAAAAACATTCATCCCACATGGACTGGAATTGCAATACGTATATACACATTAAGGGGCCAATCTTGCCACTTTTCCAAACATTTACCCTATAACAAATTAAAACAGAACAACCCTTCCCGCCAAAATTCCCCTATTCACCCTTCCTGTCCCTCTCAACCTAGATCACTGTTCACTACCCTCCAAAACCATCCCTTTCCCTTGAACCCTACCTTACAATGTCAATGCCAAGTTGGCAATCCTAAACCCACCTATTGGACAAAGAGAAAGACAAGAAAATGAAGGGGTGTGATCAAACGACTTGGGCACAAAGGCAAATCAAGGGCTATGATTGATTGTTGATCTCTCTCACACAAGAAACACAAGAATTGAAGCCTCACTCAGAAGAAACACAAGAGTGAAGACCAAAACCTTATAGCTTTAGTATAAATATAGTCCTTTGTAACTTATAGAAAAGGTCGAATTTTTGTGTTTAATCAAACTTGTATTAACCAAAATTTTGTACCCTTTTATTTACTGCATTTTAATATATTGTCATTTAAATTTCTTGTTTTTAAATACTTGCATTTTAATTTTAAGCAATTTACTGTTTTCTTTAAATTATTGCCATTTACTTAAGTGTCATTTAAATACTGTTTTCCTAAGGTTTTGTATAAGCTTCTGTCATCAAAAGCTCATATAAAAGTCTACTTTATTTTCTGTCAAAAATATTCAAAAATCCAAGAAAAATCACAAAAAGAAATCATTTGGAGCAAGGTGTATTAAGGAAGGCCTTGGTTTAGAGCTTATGGGAAGCATATAGGTTTGTCATTTAGTGCTTATTTAAGCTTATATTCGCATTGCTTTGTTATGCTTATTGTGATGTTTTACGCTTACTAGTTCCTTTTTATTGCTTATTTGTCATTCATTTTAAGTTTGCTTAAAATCTGTCCATTTTGGCTTTGAAACTGCTTATTTTAACTTGCTTATTTGTCTGCTTATTTGTTGCCACTTTTTGCTTATATTTGCTCAACTTAGCCTACTTGTTATCTGTTTTAACAAAACTTTGCTTAAAACCCTTTAAATCAGTTTTAAAAAGTGAAATCTCAACCTAAAGGGGTGTTTGGCATAAGAAGGTAAAGTGGGTAAATTTGGTATAAAAACCAATTGGGTCATTTTGCAATCTTTTACTAGTCCTTTTAAGTAGGTTTTAGCTGTTTTCAAAAAGTTTTAAAAGCTAAAAGTGAGTTTTCAAGTTTTTTTTATTTTGTCTTCAAATCTGTGGTTTTAAAAAGTTTAACAAGTCCTTATTTGATTCAGGCTTTTAAATCCAGTTTTTAGAGTGTTAGTTATGTTTTTTAAGTGTCCTAATAGAGTAGTTCAAGTGTCTTGTGTTTTTACTCTTTGTTATTGCAAATCTTGTCAAATTTTTGTCAAGTCTTTTAGCATAAAAAAACTACACTTTTCAAATCCAAATTTCAGATAGTAAATCTTGTTTTCAGCTTTTAAAAATTTGTGCACAAGCTCATTAGGAGCTTGTCTCAATCTGTTTCAACTTTATTTTCAGTTTCAAGCTTATTTTATAGCTTATTTTTAAGTCTACTTATTGCCCCTTTGTCTTTTTAAAATCAATACCCTATGCAAACAGCATACCTTTTCAGCTCTTTTTCTTTGCTTATTTTTGTTCCAAACTTTATTTTTTTGTTTATTTAGATATCCCTTAGGTCAGTCTATAAGCCCATATAAGCCATATAGCCTTTAGGTGCCTCTAGTGCTTAAAATTAAAGCCCAAAAGTGACCCTAAGGACTGTTTGTATGCAGTTTAAGCCCCTATTGCTTATTGCTTTTCTTGCTTATTTGTCTCATCCTTTGTGCTTATTTTTGTTTAGGTTAGCTTATTAGGGTTAGTTCAGCATCTGTTATGGCTTATCTTTTAATCTTTCTAGCTTAATTAGCCTAGCAGTTAAGCACTCTTAGGACTTAGCTTAAAAAAGCTAATTTGCCCTTTTCCTTTGCTTTTTCTTAGCTTATTTTTAAGATTCAAAAAAAATTATCTTTTTTAATTCTGCTTATTTTTCCTAGTTTTATAAGTTTTTTAAAAAAAAAAAAGTTTTTATAAAAAAGGAAGGCCCAAGGCTTGAACCCCAGACCTCCCCCTTTAACACAAACACACTAACACTGCACTCTGCTAACACCATGCCCTTGGGTCTTTTTCATTCTATATTCACACCATTTTATTTATATACGTGTTTTAGCCTTTTTAGCTTATAAGCATTTCCAGCTTATTAACAGCTTATTTATAAGCTGTCTTTTTTCCCTTTTATTTTTTATAGATTCTACTCACTTTTATCTACTTTTCTGTATTTTTTTGAGATTTTTCCAAATTTGTTTGCTATTTTTAAAATTTTTTTTTCTTTAAATTTTTTTTTAATTATTAAAAATTAAATAAAAATAAAAATAAAATTCTTTTTTTGAAAATGTTCTTTTATCAATTTGCACTTAGGAAAATTAGTTTTGCTTCCGTAGGGTCATTTTTTCAAAATTTGAGTTTTTAAAGAACGGGCTTAAGTCCCGATTTTCGTTTTTACGTTTAAATCACTTTTAGCCTTCGTTTTTAGGTTTTCCTTAATCGTTTTTGCATTTTAATCATAGAAATTAGAAAACCAAATCCAAATATCCTTTTCTCATTCAATCACTCGATCATGAACGGTTTTTAACGATTCTCGACTCACGATCATGAGGGAGACGACCCGGGGGATTTTTAAAATTTTCCTTTGGTAAAAAGGAATTGATTTAAATCTCTCGGAATACTTATTATACTCTACTACAATTGAATTATAATTAGCCCTAAAAAGCTAGTTATCAATTAGATTATATACTTTTGACAACAAGTAAGAGAACATTATGCATATGTGAAAAATGTTTTTAGCATATCTCAACAATATATGAAAATTGATTTTCATGTGCTCCTAGTTGTGAGAAAGACTTTTTAGAAAATAATAGATTGGGACTATTGTATAATTAGATATGCATTTAGATAGAAGAATTTGTAAAAGTTTGCTTATAGGCTTTTCTCAATCTTGTGTTTTTGTGTAAAATAAAAACCTAGATACAGAATTTTTTTTTTGTCAGTCAGGTGGGTGGTCCCCTTAAAATTAAGGGGCCCGCCCTTTATGAATTTAGGGGGCCGCCACCTGTTGAGAAATTTTTT
The DNA here is from genome assembly GCA_026074375.1 of Tanacetum coccineum. Lineage (NCBI taxonomy): Eukaryota > Viridiplantae > Streptophyta > Magnoliopsida > Asterales > Asteraceae > Tanacetum > Tanacetum coccineum. Next base: position 11,511 of record BQNB010193001.1, read on the forward strand.
CTTAAATTTTTGACAAACAGTTTATTAATGATTTTCATTTCTTTATTATGCCAAAAACTTA
>BQNB010193003.1:0-11571 GCA_026074375.1 Tanacetum coccineum
CCTCTAAATAATCATATAACACTTGCTTTATGTAAACATTTAATTGTTTAATGCCCGTTTACATTGAATGATCATTTTTAGTTTACGCGATTTAGCTTAACGATTACGATTTAAAAGCAAACTCGTAAAACCGTAAAAATAATTATTGGATTACATAATGTCGTACAATGACCTAAAACACGAGGTGTTATACTATCACTGGAAACGAACGTATATCATGTTGGATTTTGGATGTTACAGGTTGAACATTGTCACGGGCAATGTAGGCAATATTTATATATTGTATTCATTTATGTCGAGCTTCGGTGTCATGAGCTTAGTAAAACGTAATTACATTTTGTGATGTCTGCATATGTTGCATTATCACGGGGAAAGTCTTGCGGTCCTGCTCATACATTTACATAAACCTATGAAATTCACCAACTTTATGTTGACGTTTAAATGCAATGTTTTTCAGGAGATCATTACGGCACGGGGTGCAAAAGGGATACATTGGTGGTTATGTTTTGGATGTCTTGCATTAAAGATTTAGTCGCATTACATTTTGTATATCTGTTATGGGCTGGAAATCTTTGTAATAATAACAAGTAAACAAGTGAAGCTTCGAGCTTTTGTAAACATTTTTTTAAATCCAATGTATCAGTTTTAAAATGACTTTTAATTGTCGTTCAATATATATCTTGTGCTAGTGATCTGAGAAGTAACACGCCCCGGACCCTAATTCCGCTGCGACCTAATTTGGGGGTGTTACATTTTTCCCCATGATGGTTGTGAACTCTCGGAAGCATCATTGTCGTGTACGTCCATATACTCGAGAAGTTCTTGTCTTAAGCACAAATCTTGAATTCCAAACGAACCATTACCCTCTTGTCTTCAGAAACCGTAGAGGAGATGAAACAAGAATTAAGAATACTTGGGTATAATCAAGGTCTTGTATATGAATGTCGTTAAAGGACTTTGAAAATTTTTCTTAGACTATGAAGTACCATTGTCTTAGAATAGCACAATAATATCCTGTGAGAATTGCTGATTACATCTCAACCTTTAATCTCTCTGGCTAACTTACCAACCTTATATTCTGTCGGCTATTATTGTGATCACTTGGTGAAGTAAACCCGATATACCAAACTTGAAAATGAAGTAGAATCCTCCAAATTTGTTACTTAATCTTGCACTGTTGTTGATTGAAGAACGATGCAAGATTAAATCTATAAGTACTCGATACTCAACCAGAAAAGTATAAGAAGTACAACACCTCTTCAAATTATCCACATCGACATCTACGTGTGACACTGAGTACTACAATGTAACTCCTTTAAGTGATAGCTATAATCCGTGAGCACTATAATGTAACTCCTTACATAAAGAAATAAATAGATAATCCAAGTCTTAATCATAAGCTGTATACGTTTAAGCAAGTCATCAATCGATAGATTGGGTTTGAAGAAAAAGGGGTAGAATATAGAAGGAAGTCTCGATGATGAAATAAGTAGACGCTTTCGTGAAACCCAACTTCAATCTCAAATAAGGGATACCAAATCAACTTCGTGATCACTTGTCATTGTAATCTTAATCTTTAGCCATTTTGACGTTTTAGTGAATCTTATTCGGATCGTTTTTAGTGTTAAGTATCGTGTTTGTTGTGTTGTTTTTGAGCTTTGAATGATTAACGGTTGTTAATTATGAATGTGGGGACTAACACATTAAATATGTAGGACTAGACCCAGTTGAATGATAGGTCGCATACTTAAGCACGTAAACAAGTATTATGTGATAAACATAATCAATAATTCAACGATAAATTAAGAAATCAAGATATAAATAAAATTAAACATTCATATCTTCATAATAATGGCTAATAACCAAAGGTATTAGCCTTTAAACATCATAATTAATACAAGAGTAATGGCTTAGCCAAGGTAAACTAACCGAATTAACGAATGATACCAAAAACTAAACGATTACAAAAGTATAAGAAATTACACGTTGTCTCTTATGGATTGGAATGCGTTGCAAGACCTATTCTGCTCTTTTTCTCCTCTGAAAATCAACTTTTGTGGTTTAGGTATTAATAATATAATTTAGCACACTTAAAACTCATTTTTGAGTTTTCTATTTATAGGGTCTAGAGTCGGTTCGATACTGCATATCCAATGTCTTGGATACGGCATATTGGGTGTTTCTTGGAGTAGGGACCACGTTTGATATCTTCTAGAATATTCACATACTATATCTTTAATACGGCGTATTGGTCTTCACTAGATACGACGTATTAATCATGTGGTCTTTGTCTTTGGTGAGTGCAGGCACAGATACGCCATATCTTCCTTGATGGATACGGCATATTAGTTGTTAGAATAGGAATCTTCAAAATATCTTTGTTTAAGCTCCAGAATGTGTGCCTTTTGGTTAAGTTTCACCAAGTACTCCATAATTACTGCAATTCTAAAATACAAATGATTAAGTAACAATTCTTTGCAATAATTATACAAAATGGGTCAATTACATGGGATGAACGATGATATAAAATAGACGTTATTTGATGTCATCAAAGGTTTCAAAAATTAAGGTTTTGGTTTATTAAGTTGGTTTTGCAAGATTTGTTATTGGGTTTAAGATCTAAGGTTTCTAAACTAGATCTTATGTTCTTTCTTGATTATTCACACCTTGTAAGTGTGTTCTTGATCCTTCTTTTATTTCTCTGGTTCTTATATATGTATACATGTGTTTGTGAAACTTTTATAAAAGAAAATGAAATGGTTTGTGATTTCTTGTAAAAAAATAGAAGTATCTTGATACATTCTTTCAAGGAATTACGCTTTAAACACGATTTGACACCTCTACTTGCCCACTTGTTTGTGGGTGATACGCGGTGGAGAGACGATGAGTTACTCCATACTTAAGCATGACTTTTGTAAATTGGTCATTGCGTAAAGTGAGTTACAGCGATCACTTTTTGATAGCCTCGGGGTGTGCACAATTGAGAGAAACGAGAGTTTTCAAAATTTACTGACACTAGGGCTATCATTGGTGCGGTGAGAGCTTTTGCTTCGACCATTTTGACAAATAGTCAACAGCCACGAGTATGTACTTGTTTTCCTCTTGAAGACGGAAACGGTCCCATAAAATCAATGCCCCCCGCAAGATGTCAAAAGATTTCGCAAACTTGGATGTGTTTTGTGGCATCTTCAATCACGTTGCGTAATTTTCCTTGACGTTGAAAATGTAAACGGGTGTCAAAGTTTCATGGGCATCTTTGTAGATGGTGGGCCATAGAATCCTTGACGAAGATTTTTCTTTTGCTGTGTAATTGGCACCATAGTGTCCCCCAGTAGGTCCACTGTGACAAGCTTTGAGAATGTCTAAAGCTTCTTGCCCAGAAACACAACGTCTTATCACCTGATCAGCACAGATCTTAAACAGGAAAGGATCATCCCAGAAATAGTGTTTGACATCCTTGAAGAATTTATTTTTTTGTTGGGATGTCATTCCCTTAATCACGAATTTCCCCGCATGGTAATTTGCAAAGTCTGCAAACCATGGGGTACTTTGATCTTGAAGAGCAATCGATGGCTTTCCCCCCCCGGGGGGGGAAACCAAGAGTCTCGAGAGGAAATGCTTCATTGATTTCTTTATTCTCGAGTTTGTCTTGATGTGGATTTTCAAGTCTGGACAGATGATCGGCGGCGAGATTTTCAGCTCCTTTTTTGTCTCGAATTTCAATATCAAATTCTTGGAGCAATAGAATCCACCGCATGAGTCTTGCCTTAGCATCCTTCTTGGCAAAGAGATACTTGATGGCAGAATGATCAGTATACACTATGCTTTTTGACATAACAAGATATGAACGAAATTTCTCAAAGGCATACACTACAGCAAGTAATTCTTTTTCTGTAGTAGTGTAATGAGTTTGAGCCTCGTTCATAGTCTTTGCTAGAATAGTAGTTATAGGTTGGAAGTGCTTGTTTTTTCTTTGCCCGAGAGACTGCCCCAATTGAGAAGTCGCTAGATCGCCACATTAGTTCATAGGGTCTAAAGTCCCTGTCGGAGCAATTAAGATCGGAGCCTCAGTCATCTTCTTTTGTGTGTGTTAAAGGAATCGACACATCTTCAGAAAAGACAAACGGTTGTCTTCTTTTTCAGCAAATGAGTTCATAGGACGGGCAATTTTCGAGAAGTCATGATTGAATCGCCGGTTAAAAACCGGATTCGTGCAAGGAAAAACTCGGGACAACCTAGACTGACAGTCGGAATATGAGGGAGTTTAGCTTTATTTACTTCGACTTTAGCTCTATCAAAACCTCAAGTCCGACTTAGAAATTTTATGTCCTCTGAGAACAATGCCTTCTTTACCTTGTAAATGGCTCTTTTCCCAGTTTTAAAGACAATGGTGTCTTCACACCTCTTCAACATTTTTTCTAAAATGGGTTAGGCACGTACAGAAAAAGAGTCTCAAAGAACCGAAAAGTCATCCATGAATACTTCCATTGTTTTTCTCATTCATTATCGTGGAGATTGCCATCATACATCTTTGGAACTGCCCGGAGCATTGCATAGCCCAATAGGCATGCGACGATAGGCAAAAGTTCGTTTTATGGGGCATGTGCAGGTTGTCTTTTCTTGATCTTTTGGTCAATTGGGATCTGAATGTAACCTCGAGAAAGCCCTCGAGGAAACAGTAGATTCGTTTTCCTGCTTAGTCTCTAGAGGCATTTGATCCATGAAGGGTAAAGGGAGTGGTTCTTTCCGGGTGGGCTTTCATTAAGTTTTCTTGTATCAATACATTCTCGCCATCCCGTGACCCAATTCTCGAGTAGGAATCTGACTCATTCTCTTCATTTGTGATGACAGTCATACCTCATTTTTTAGGTACACGGTGTCTCCGCGGCTCACCAATGGGTCTGTCAGAGTGATGGGGTGTTAATCAATCCAGCGTCAAGGAGTTTTTCAAGCCTCCTTTTTGATAACATAGTGAAATTTTGTGTTTACCCCTTCTCTGGACTTTGCACAGAATGGTTCATAGTCCTCTTCATTAGAATTTTTGTAGTCAAAATTCGGGCTAACACCCTTTATACGCGGAGAGTTCCAAGCCGAGGGCTCGCTTGTGGGCCTCGCAAGACTCCTTGTTCGTCAATGAGTCTTTGTATCGTGCTCTACTGAATCTTGTTAAAGTCTTTTGCAATTATGACAGGCAACTTGTCGATCACCTTCTAATAAATGCGTATTCAAGACTGGGGTGGAAGTTTCCTTGAAGATCATCCTCGGGAGGTTCTTTAATGGAAGGTTCCCCCCCCCCCCCCCCGGCTTCAACGGTTTTTTAGATTCAACAGAGTTTGAGTTCTTTCCTACCTTCCCAGGCATATATCTGTTCATGATTTGGTGTGTGGGGTAGTGTTGGGGTGGTGGTGGTTCATGTTTAATATTGCTTCTGAATAGGATGTCCCACTCAAGGATCTGATAAAGTGGTATTCATCTCAGATGTAGTTGGAATCATCTTCATAGAGCAAGGAAACGAATCTGCCTTCTTCAAATAAGGAAAGTCACTGTCCCCGAAAGGAGCAGTGATGATGTTGGTGAAGCAGTGGAAACAAAATAGGCTCAAAAATTTGGAGTGGGATGCACTCGGCGATCACGTTTGAAAATCCTAGGACCTCTTGAGAATATTCATCACAAGCCATTTCTATGACGTCGATTTTGTTTGCCGTCATATGGTCGTAATCAGCTGTGTATTTTGATAGTCGGTCCAGGATTGAATGTTTGATGGCTCTTGCCACCACGAAGGGTTAATCTCTCCTCCATTACATCTTAAAGCATGACTTGTTTTTAAGAAACAATCTACCGTGGGAGAATCAAAGGGACTCGGGGGTCTGGTTCAAAATCAACAACTACGAAGTCAGCTGGAAATTGGAACTTTCCCACCATTAGATGGACGTCTTTAGCAATACCGATTGGTTCAGTGATTGAACGATCTGCTAGCTCTAACGTCATGCAAGTTGGGGTTAGTTCAGGAAGAGCGAGATCTTTCCAGACTGAATATGGCATGGATTTATGCTCGCACCAAGATCGGCCAATGCGTTGCATGTAGTAATCCCCGTAAACTCGCATGGAATCAGAAATCGGCCAGGGTCTCCAAGTTTCTTTGGTAACTTGTTGAGGATGACCGCAGAACAGTTCTCATTCAAAGGAGTCCTTGCCAATTCGCTCAATTTTTCCTTGTTTCCATCAAATTTAGTTTTTAAAGTTGAGCAAAAATTTAGGCCAATGAGCATCAATGGCATCGGTAAAAGCTAATCTGAAACTTAATCTACTTAAAGATTCATAGTATTTATAGTTTTGATCGTTTTCTTTTTCCTTTGCGCTTTCATCATTTCTCTCGTGATGGAAAATGGAATGATGTTTAGGAACTGAGGAATAACAGGAGCAAACATTGGGCTCAGATTTTGGATTACGAGTCTGAATTTGAACCAACATGGAGGTTTGGACCGTCTTCGGTGGCTACAGTTATTAGCAGGATTGGCATCGTGTCTTTGTCACATCGACAATCGTTGATTATGTGCATTTCGTGTCCTTGGATTGGTAACACCACTTTTCTGGTAGTGATCTTTTAAATCTTCCTTAGGGTTAGGTAACAGTGGTTTTACCAGGAAGAGTTCAGAACCGGACAGTTGAAGTGTGATTTTAGCAGTAACAAATTTTGAAGCATATCAGTTAAATTTGCCATTTGGGATTGCAGGTTTGGACCTTGGTTTTGCATGTTCTCAATACTGCATCATTTGCTGTGACATATCTTTAAAATCTGTTTCTTGACACACACGTCTTGTCTGAGGAGCAGGTCCTTGATGAGCCTACTGGTTGATTAACTACTGGTTGATGAACGGAGGTCGATAATCTGAACTTGGTTGAAATTGTTTCTCTGTGTTTTGATTGAAGGTATATCCTCGATAGAAATTGTTTTGCTATTTGCTTTGACGGATTCTGAACTGGGAGGAAACACCAGGAGGTCGAATTTGATTGAGACCATCGGAAGGTCAGATAACCAGATTAGGATTGAAATTTTGGCCGAGCAGGCTTGGGACACATACTTTGGATGTTGTCATGGTAACATGTTGTGTTAGTGGGCATGGACACAGTTTTTGATAAGATGACCTCCCCCACAAGTTACACAACTTTGTTCTAACCGCTTTTACGGGGGCGAAAGCTGGGTTTTGGTTCTTTATATCGATGAATTAATGCTCCGAACATGTCTTTGAGTTCAGAACATCAGATGAGATACTGCGTGGGTGGAAGAGCTCGTACTCATTTTAGCTACAAAGCTTTTTGTTTTCTTGGACTGACGTTACCTTAGAACTTGCTCCCGAATAATTTTTAAACATTTTCTCGAGGCATTTTATCTAAGAAGTTCCCACCGGCATAGCTGAGTTCAATGAATCTGATCATTTGATATTAAAGGGCATTATAGAAATGTATCGAGTTTGATGGCAATTCTGAAATCCAATGATGTGGGCATCCCCTTTATAAGATCATTGAAACGATCCCAAGCCAACATAAAACGTTCTCATCAAATTTTTGCTTGTATCTCGTGATTTCATTTCTGAGATTTGTCGTTTTAGGGAAGTGGAAAGGAATTTGTTAATAATTTTCGAAACAAGATCCATCCCATGTTTCAATCGACGAGGAGGTCTTTTTTTTCTTAAGCCAAATCCGGGCTGCACCCTTCGAGGAGAAAAAGGGAAAAAGCATTAAGCTTAAACCGAAGTTTATAGGTATGTTCGGAATCTTCAACGTTAGAAGGTGATCTTGTTGAATCTACGGACCTGGCTTGTGGGTATTCTTTAATGTTTGTCCAAAAAATTGGCTAGTTTTGAACAAGATTCAGGATGGACCATGCTTGATCTCAAAGTTATTCGCGGGTGGATTTCCGGGGAATAACATATCGATCCCGTACCCTCACGGTGGGTGCCATGAGGCAATTGGCCATAGTACGATTATCGCCATCATGTAACTATGGGGATTATCAGCGTTTATCACGATTAGATGATTCAACAGAGTTTGTCGAACTTGTGGTTGTCGACGGTCTACGGGCTCTTCGAGATACGAGTGCGCATGCACTAAATAGAAATACAAAACGAAAAATTAATAATTTATCTAATTTTTTTTTTTTGGTTTTTTCAAAGATTAATTCACAATTGATTTTAACGGACAATGAGATAGGACAACTTAAACCAAATAATCTGCTTACTTCACGGTAACTCTCAAAAAGATAAACTCACAGGTGAGCGGAGGAGTAGGAATAGCGCGAAGCTTATTTCTCCTTTCGGGTCGTAGTTCCTAGGAACAACCCTCCTTATACCCACTTTATAGTTGTTTAAAGTTTCAAGGTGAGCTCGTGACGGTGCTGTATAGTTTGAGTGACAAGTAGGTGAAGTTTTGAATCTTTTGTTCGAGTTTGGGAACCAACAAGAAGTTCACCGGAACTTATTATGATAATACCTCAGTTGAGAATATTATATTTTGGTATTTTACCAAGTTGTGAATTTTATTTCTTTTTTATATGGACAATGTTTTTATATTTTTGATTTTCTTTTTTTCTTTTTTGGATTTTTAAATGATAATTATACTAAAAAGAAATGAAAAATATTTTTGTACTTTTTTATATTTTTGACAACTAAATGCGGGGATCGAGTCAAGCTATGTGACTCAGTTACAAAAAACAAAGCGCTTCGTGGGAGGCACCCCATGCTTATTGACTAGGCTGGATTTACACTAAAAATATATATAATATATAACAAAATATAAAATATATATCTAAGTGTAAAAACCAACAAGTTCAATGATACCGAGAAGTGGTATAGAGCTTTCCCGGGTCGTAAATCCCCAACGAGGCTGGAATGGTAAATCGATACGATCGAATGACGAATTGATGATTTGAATTGAGAAACGAATGATTTTGATTTTTAACTAGATAAACTAAAATTAATTAAAGAAAACTAAAATTATTCTACGGGAAGCAAGCAATGGAAATTGGGAACCTTAATTAAAACTACGGGGAGCAGAAATAGTTATATGGATAAATACCTAAACTACGGGAGCATGAACAGTGGTAATGGGAATCCTAAAAATCTACGGGGAACATAATTAGGCTAAAAATGATTGACTAAAATAATTAAAATTAATTAACTAAATTAAATATGCAATTATAGACTATCGGGAATTAAATAGCAAGCCTAAAACTAAAAATTATAAAAATAAAGTCCTAAAATTAATTTTAAAATTTTAATAAATCAAAAATATTCTAACTTAAAAGAAAATGTAAAAAATTTCAAAATCGGAGTTAAAAAGCGAACAAAACGGTAAGAAACGAAAAATCCGGGCTCGTAAACGGGCCCGGAACTGAATTTTAAGCAAAAATTGCTCTACACAAGTTTTATTAATTTTCCTACAAACTATTTGATTAAAGAAAATTTTCAAAAAAAGAAAAATAATTTTTTGTTAATTTTTGTATTTTTTATGATTTTTTAAATATTAAATACTAATTAAAACTAAGAAAATAGAAAAAGACAAAAAATAAAAGTTATAAAAATTCTAAAAAAAATAAAATTAAATAAAGAAAAAGTTAACAATTCTAAAAATATAAAAATGCCCAAATTTTACTGTTTAAATTAAAAGTAATTAAACTAATTAAATCTAAACCTAATTTAAATTAATTAAATTAAATAAACTAACTAAAGTTAACCTAAGGGACTAACAGTGAAAGGACAAAAGGACTAACGAGGTAACAGCACAGTTAACACTAGGGACTAACTAAGTTAACCAAAAAGATAGAAATTACACAAATGGTCCCTGAACTTGACCCCGTAATGCAAAGGCAATCCTAAGTGCTTAAAATCAAAAAGCTATAAAATAAAAGTTGTTCAGGGGCTTGAGCTTATCATTGTTTATAAAAGGGACATAAGCTGAAAGGGTCACAATAAGCTGGAAAAGTGAGCTTTTGGTCTGACAGAAACCTAATAAGCTTATAAGCTTATTTGGCTTTTTCTTTGGGCTTGAGAGCTCAGGATAAGCTGAAAGTGGGTTTACTAACTTAACTAACCTAAATCTACCTAATTTAACTAAACTTAATACCAATAAGCCCTAAAATAAGCTAAAGCAGTGATAAGATAAAGTGACAGTTTATATAAAAAACAGAAAAAATGCTACTTTAAGCCTAGAATAAGCTAAGCTAGAAAGGAAAATAAGCTATAAAATCTTGGGAGCTTAAAGGACTAGTAATAAGCTATGGGTAAAAGCAAAAAAATCCTAAGGTCTAGGGTAAAATAAGCTAGATAAAAGGGCTGAGTTTGGGTGCTCAGCACCAGGGGAGATACAACAGCAGTGGCTAGGGGCTTTTTGAGCTTATGAAAAATAAGCTCTTAAGAGCTTATTGGCCAAAATAACCCACAAACAGAACTAAAGGAATGACTAGTGAGTTTATATTCAAAATGTGAGAGCTTAAGAAACAATAGAAGCTGCTGAAATTGTGGCTTGAATTTGAGGGTTCTAAAAAAAAAAAATGCAAAGCAAAATTTTACTTAAACTTGGTCAAAGTAAAAAGAACAGAATATGGGCTTGGGTGAATGGCTAGAAACAACACCCAAGAGCACAAGAAAGTGTGCTCAAGCTTGTCTACACAGCTTGAGCACCTAAAACCAATTTGGCTTATTCCAAATTTGACAGCAACCAAAAGACATTTAAAAACTCATTTTAAAACTAAAATTGGTGATTTTAATGGATTAATTAAACCTACACACTCAGCCAAAAGTGGCTGAGTGCACTTGACCCACAACACCACCCATTTGACCCATTTTCGAGCTTAAACCAAACACCCCCTTAAATAAGCCGAATGACTTTTGAACTTGATTACTCTTAAAAATAATTAAGGTAGTTTGGTGTTAATGACAGTATAGTTAAAAGAAACAAGTAACTACAATTTTCTTCAGGATTACCAAAGAATTTAAAAGACGAAATATTGTTGAAAATCACAAGAAACTTAACATTAACTTCAAAACTTGAATTAAACTTTTAAAATAGTAACATTACACTTAAAAAGCAAGCTGGAAACTTAAATTACAAGTTGATTAAAATTTAAATAAAAATAAGCTAAGAAAAACTAGTATATTTCGGCTTGTGTTTTCTTGTTTATATAGAAGTCCTTTTGCTTGCTTCTTCTTCTTGCTGTGTTTCTTGTGTGAGGTGAAGCCTCAGTAACCAATCCTAGCCCTTTGATTTGGGTTTGTGCTTCTTTAAAGCTTAATCCCGCCATTGATTTTTCTTGGGTTATGGGGGATTGCCAGCGTGGCGGGTTTAACAGGTTAGTGGGAGGTGGGATTTGCTTAGACTGGGTAAACGAGGGTTTGGGTAAAGAGGGGAAGGTTAACTCGTGATGGTGGGGGGTTCAAGGGGTTTGGCGGGAAAGCTTTGGGGGGTGAGCTGTTATTGGGTCACAGGTTTTTAAAAGTTCCACTTGCCCAAAAAGAAACCCCAAAGTTTTACTCACTTGTCACTTTTTTGTTTCTTTTCTTTTTCAGTTATAAA
>BQNB010193004.1:0-11571 GCA_026074375.1 Tanacetum coccineum
TCAAACATTGTGACAAAACACTTATTTTATTTTTGAAGATTTTTAATTTTTTTCATTTTTTTGGTATTTTGGTGGTAAAAACGGGATTACGTGAAAACAACGACTGCATGCATAATCAAATCGATAGATCCCCCCATACTAGATCTGAACATTGACCTCAATGTTTTAAGAAAGGTCTATGTAAATCTAAATCCGTTTATTAAGTATGCTCAAAGATAAACGTTAGTCGATAAGATTTAGGATATTGGATTCCCAAAATTATGCTAAGGATTAAAGCTCGAGTAAACGAAGGACAAAACCATGAGCACGAGAGTCTTCATAATCCGGGGCAATCTTGGACATACAACACAAACCACGATGTAGGAAACTAGAAGGGGGGTTGAATAGTTTACTGGTTGATTTGACCGTTTTAAAACTTTGCTTATAACATGCTTTGATTCGAGTTGTATGTCAATCAATCAACAATATGAATCACAACTAAACTATCTAATGTAATGAACTAAGTAAACAATAACAATATAGAGAGATAGAGAAAGAAACGATCAAACCAAGACACCAAGATTTATAGTGGTTCGGCTACCAAGCACCTCTTTGTTCCTACTCCACTCCCCAAGTACTCCACTCGAGATTTCACTATGTCAACAAGCTCCCTTTAGGCGGAGAAAACCGTTTACACGTCGCTTACTTTCTTTTCCGACACTAAGCTAGATGTCGAGTCCTAATCTTAGCTAGAACCAATTTAAGACTTCACTAAGTCTTTACACACTCACAAGATATATACTCTTGGATTGACACACAATCCAAATCACAAATACACAATTTACACAATTGGATCTATACACAATCTAATTTACACAACAACACAAAGTTAATATAATAAAGACTTGTGATCTTGAGGAGGAAGAAGGAGATCACTTAATAACAATTCGTATGTAGAAGAATACGATTGTTCTTCTCTTGCACTTGATTAGAAGAAGAAGGGAGGAAGAAAGAATTAATCACTTGAAACAAGATCAATGTATGTTAGTGATTAAGATATGTGTTTTAGAAAGAAAGAAATAAGAGAGAAAAGTAGATCTGAGAAAATTCAGGGCAAGAGGTTTTGTTTTTCAGATGGGGTGGCCTAGTATTTATAGGAGACAAAAAGAGCCGTTGTGCTGGCGGCGGTCCCGGCGGTCCCAAATATATTAGGGGGCCGCCGTAGACTACGCTCCTCTTTTTGTCTTTTTGTGGGGAATGTGTTATCTGTTTTAGAACCTTCCATTTTGGGGGAAAAATCTAATTTCAAATTTATTATTTTAATAATACATTTCTTTTATAAATAAATATTTTGTTTTTATATTTTTATAAAAACACTTTTGTAGAAATGTAAGGTTTAAGAAAAATATTTTCTTAATCACTAATCATGTTTAATGATTTGTTTATCCATACCTTAAGTGATTAATCTTAGAAATAGAATTTTACGGTTAGTAATTTATAAACGTTTATTTTTATCGTAAACGTTTTTACATTTTGTTATTATCAAAACATCGAGAGGTCGAAAAATATAAATAACGTTTTTAGACATTATTTGTATTAACAAAACACACAAATTTTAAACCATTACACTCGCAGTTCATCTTTTGAATTTTCTAGAATGCTTAATACAAAACCTGTTATCCCGAAGAGAATAATGTCAAAAGATATTTGATCATGACATTTTTTTCCTTAAACGAAATTACTGCAAATCACTTATTCAGAGACCACTTAGAGTTTTTTACTACAATCTTTGGCTAATGAGGCACATTTAGTATCAATTAGGCTATACCCTGAAGATATTACATTCATTTTAAAGAAAATACCAAATATAAAATACTAATTCCAAATTTCTAGAGTGTTTCTAATATTTCACCACCATACATTTGTCGTATACAATATGTGTACATGATTCAACACAAAGGATGTACGTAGAGGTGTCAAGATGGGCGATTCAGTCGGGTTGGGTAAGGGCTCAATTAGAATTGTCTAGTTACATTAAAAATAAGGAGATATTCAGTTTCATTCAAGCATATGTCATTCAATCCTAAGTTGTGGTATGACACCGTTTGTTTAATGAATTTTGAAGAACCATTGAAAGACCATGTGCGCATTGTGCAATCTATCAAGGTAAATATTTAACTTTTAGTGTTGCTCGTCGAACACTAAGTTAGCAAACTTAAAAGGGCAATGAACATGGCGAAAAACTATAAGATAAGAGTTGGTGCCTTGGTGGGCATACAATATTCACTCACCACAGAACGAAACCTTTCCCAACCATCTATTAAATAGAAATATAGACATCAAAACTATTTTTTATTGCATATGATATGTATCATGTTTGTCGATCAGCATGTGGAACGAAAATACATGTATGCTAAATTAGTTTGGTTCAATTAGCTCTATGACTTTAAAGGGTGTGACTAACTCTATACACAAAAAGCAAACGAAACTAATATTTCGTAGAACCGCTAAAAGTCCATAACATACCTAGTGCCTTTCATTACTCTGTCCTTGAGCTTGCAAGCCAGCCAGTACCTGAAATCGTAGACCAACAATTTTTTTATCAGTTTCATGTAGGTAATCTGCCCATGAGCTAAAAATAGTGACATTTTCAATAAGGCCACCACAAATCAAGCTAACCCCTTATTAAGATTCCACTAAATCAAACACAAAAGCAACATTAAAACAGTAAAAGACTAAAACCTATTTCACTCTCAATCTCATATGGAGGTCCGTTATACTCCTTCAGCGCATCTTGCACTCGAACACCACCCGGCTTCACCGACCTGAACACAAAAACCACAAAAACATCACCAAACAATCCAAATAAGCAATTTTATATCGCATATTTCAAATTATCAATGGCTAATTGCTTATATATAAAACTTTATGAACAACTGAACCCACATATACAATAAGAAAAATAAGAGGGTGTTTGAATTACTTATTTTTCAGCTTACCTGCTTATTTTAAGCAACCTAAGATGTTTAGATAATCCGGTAACCACATCTTACAAACACCTAAAGTCAGATTCAAACATCCAAAATTAATAACAAAACAATAGAAACCAAACACAAAGATTGAATAAAAAAACATCATACCTGACCCTTGATGAGATGAAAAAGAACATGATCTGAGATTGTGTTTTGTGTTTGTGGCGGTATAGCATTTGGAGTCGACACGTATCCCCACGTGGAAACAAATAAAGAAGGCAGGTGTTGGAGCCGAATGTGAGGGAGACACAGAAAAGAAAAAAGGGTCGGCCGGGTCACCCTAAAAAAACCTATGACAGACACATCCCGGGTCGGATAAAATAAGGAGCACCGGCGATTTTTTTAATAATATATTTAATAATAATATATTGAAAGTGTTCCCAACAATTGTATATAGTTATAATCAGGTTTATATAATTTTTTTATTGTCTTTTGTTTTTATTCACTTAAGTCAGTGTATTAATTTTATGGCTTTTGGATTCGTCGTTCTATTGAACTTGCTAACGGAGTCACTATAGTATGAAAAATAGCTAAACGAGTCACTGAGCTTTAATAATACAATCATTAAGAACCTTTCGATAACCAAGTACCTCATATCAATTGCATGGCCGGATATTGAGGAGTGCGACAGGTGCACTTGCACAGGGCCACCACTAAAGAAGGGCCATCAAAAGTTGAAAATTTATGTTATATATGTATGCATTTGTTGTCATTATCCGAGTACAATGTACTAATTTGTATGAAAGAAAAAATATAATTCGTTTATACGTTTATTTTTTGTATTTAGTGGGGCCTCCGTATAGTAATGGCACAGGGCCACCGAAATCTATGAGACGGCCCTGATCAATTGGTTACGTGTTCATATTATGTGCTATGTCATTTAACACGCTACTTCCTTATTACTTTAATATAAAGAAAATTTGGTTGAAAAACAACTTTTAAAATGAGTTGACGTGTTAAATGACATGTCACATATTTTGACATTTATGAAGAGGTAATCGGTTAATACAAGGTACCAGGTTACCGACATGCTTATTCTTAGAAGTTTATTAACTAACTTAGCAAGTTCAACAAATTTCGATAGTACAATGACTTGGTTAGTAAGTTTTCGTTGTACTAGAGTAAAAAAAAACAATAAAAGTAGTACAATGACTTGATAAACAAAAACCTAAAAATGATGACTTTTCTCAAAATAAGATGACTTTTGTGTATGTTAACAAATACTAATGTTACGATAAACTAATGATGCAACTTAAACTATGACATTTACAGCACAAGCTTCTTCTTTTATTATTTCTTTATGTCGAATAATTTTTTTTTTCTAAATTCTTATGTTTGGCACACACCATAGATGAGGATGACATCTTGATACAATTCCACTAAATACTTTGAAACTAGGTGGCCCATTAATCAAATGATAATAATGCTATTACGAAAACTTTAGCCACTTCGCCAAAAGTTTTAATTGGAATTGGAATAGTTCTAGTGCCACTCATCGACTGACTTATTTATTTTATTTTGTGACCATAATTGTTTTTCTCCATTTTAATCTAATTATATTTAATTTGGATGTGTGTCAGGTTATTTATTTTTACCGTACTTAAACTTTGATCGGAGCATGTTTAGCGCAAAAGATTATAAAAAATTATGCTTATTTTTTTGAGTTATTTAAAATATAAATTTTGTTTGACAAACAAAACTTAATAAATTTTAAGAAAAATAATTTACCATAAAAATAGTAAAAATTAAATGTCACTTCATGTAGCTTAAGAAAATAATCTTAATTTTTAATCTCCGCTTCATCTCTATCTGCAACCACATCTCTACTTTAAACAATAGTTAATTTTGCCAAACATAACTAACTCGTCTTTAACAAGGTTAACAAAATGTTGATGTATTTTGCGAATTTTGTGTTTGACCTGCCAATTTGAAACTTAATTTTTTTTAAAGTCTAATAATATATGTGGAAGCCACGAAACTATTTTTTAACAAAAGAAGGGCCGAAGCACGCAAAAAAGAATTAAACAACCTGATTATGTATATATGTGTGGTAAGTGAGAGTAAAGATAGTTAATGATTTTAATTGTAATTAAATAATTAAATATTAAATAAATCGAGTTGCTTTTTATAAATAGGTGTATTTTAGTTTAACAATATTACTCATTTTTATGTTTTAAAGAAAACATTCGTGTTTTGCATGTAGTATAGACGAGTGACCTCAAAACACATTATTAAAAAAGAATGGTGTTTATAACTTACTCTCTCCGTCTCAAAATTATTGTCCCCCGACAAAAAACACACATTTTAAAAAAAATGCATTTATTACTGCTTTCTCTTTCTTACTTTTTGACAGAATGACAGTTTTACCCTTAGCTAATTAATTAAAGTCTTCTTTAAAGTTTATAATATTAATTTCAAACAAGGGTAATATAGTAAACTTGATCACAATTCCATATCTATTAAAAAAGAATGGTGTTTATAACTTACTCTCTCCGTCTCAAAATTATTGTCCCCCGACAAAAAACACACATTTTAAAAAAAATGCATTTATTACTGCTTTCTCTTTCTTACTTTTTGACAGAATGACAGTTTTACCCTTAGCTAATTAATTAAAGTCTTCTTTAAAGTTTATAATATTAATTTCAAACAAGGGTAATATAGTAAACTTGATCACAATTCCCTATCTATTTTTAGTAGTGGACAATTAAATTGGGACATCTCAAAAAGAACGTGGACAATAAAAATAGGACGGATGGAGTAATTAATAGATCTCATATGTTAGTTTTGAATTGTGAAGTTCAAACGAAGAAGAAAGTGAAATGGAGGAAAAGTTGGTTTATTGAATTGATTGGTTTAAAATGTAACATATTTAGCAACTATAAAGAAAGTATCTGTCAGACTTCACAAAATAGTCCCTACACTATGAAACAAATACAAACAAGTGCCCTGTGCTTTTACATTCCCCTCAAATTGAGAGTTAGGTGAATCACAAACTTCTAACTTGAAAAGAAGCTTATTATGTTGATCAACTGTAACTACTTTGGTAAAAACATTAGCTAGTTGAGACTTTGTATGAACATAAGATGGGTTGCCAGCTTTCATTTAATCTCTCACATAATGACAATCTACTTCAATGTGCTTTGTTCTAACATGGAATACTGGATTTGCAGCAATGCACAATGCAGCTTGATTGTCACAATACAAATCCAAAGGCTCTAGATTTTTAATACCAAACTCTTTTAACAAACTTACAAGCCAAGTCAGTTCAAAACAAGTCAAAGCCATAACTCTATACTCTACTTGAGCTAATGACCTAGACACCACTGCCTATTTCTTAGATTTCCAAGTTATTAGTGAGTCACCTAAAAGAATACAATAACCTGTTGTAGACCTTCTAGTCATAGGACAAATGGCCCAGTCTAAGTCACAGTAGGTTTTCAATTGAATAACGGAGTCATTAGCTAGTATAATACCTTAGCCTCGAGAGGTTAAAAGATATCTTAACAAGTGTTTAATAGCCTGCATATGAACCGAGGTTAAAGACTTGATGAATTGGTTTAACAATTGAAGTGTGTAGCAGATGTCAGGTCTTGTCACAATGAGATAGATTAGTTTACCAATGAATCTTCTATATATTTCAAGATCAGTAAAAGGAGTACCAATATCATTATAATGTTTAAGATTAGGATCCATTAGCACTTCATAAGGCTTTGTTGAGAACTCCCCTTATTTAAGTAGCTCTCTTGTGTACTTACGCTGAGATATGAAAATGCTTTGAGAAGATTTGCAGATTTCTAAGCTAAAAAAAATCAAATCACCTAAATCTTTTATATGAAAAACATAACTTAGTTGGGTCTCAAGACGACATATTTGTGCTTCATCATTGCCTATGATCAACAAATCGTCAACATACACAAGCATAGCTCTGAAAGCAATAATAATCTGATATCATAGTCCCCTCCTTCTTAACAAATAAGTAATAGTCTTTCTTGGACTGAGTATAGACCAATTCCATCAAAGTAGTTGAAAATTTGGAAAACCATTGTCTAGGTGCTTGATTGAGACCGTAAAGTGATTTTTTCAGTTTTCATACAAGATTTGAGTTAAGAGTATTCCTAACTTTTACAATCGTTCCCTTGCCAGCATAAACCAGATAAGGCTTCATATAAATTTCTTCAAGCAAATCACCATGAAGAAAGACTAATGATTGGCACACTCCAAAAATGTATTTGCACACTTCAATGTACAAACTGTTGAAGCAGAATATCAATATTGTACAAGTATTTAATGCACAAATAGAGTGTCCAAATCAATTCTCAAAGTGTGCAAATCAATTCCCATGAAAAAAGCGTTAGACACATCCATTTGATAGGTAAACCAACCTTTTAAAGCTTTAACTGCAAACAAATATCTTATTGTCGCCATTTAGCAACCGGAGCAAATGTTTCTTGATAATCCACCCATATCACTGGTTATTTCCTTGCAAAACTAGTCTAGCTTTCTTTCTGTCCACGGTGCCATCAACGAGCTTTGTTTTAAAAATCTAATGTGTTAATGCAGATATTACGATATTTAAACTAAACGATCTCTTATATTTTAATAATGACAAACACACAAATTGTAATACATAACGTAAAATACGCATGTTACTCGTAACCACAACTCATTAACGCATATTTTCATCAACACCTCTCGACGTCTCGAGTTAACTCATGTTTCAACTCAGGTTCAAATATGTTTATTACGTTGCATTATGATTAAATCATTTTACGCGAAGTCTGAAAAGTTCGGGTGGGTGTGAAAGAACCTACTAGTTGTCTTATATGGTATCTCTTTGGGTTTAATTGTCAGTACACGATAAAAACAAAAGTTCTCGATATCTTTAAGTGGACATCTGCCATTCGTACCTAAACACTTGGCATCATCAAAGAGGTAAGAGGATTTGTAGGAACATGAAGTAAAAATATTTATCATTTTCCGATGCATAAACAAGAAATAAAGAATGAGTGATAGTTATTGTACGTTTCACATCAAAAGGCTATCCAGTGATAGTATAATACAAAGAGGAGCTATTATGAAGCTAATTCATGGTCATTTTCATGACGTTGTGAGTGTACTTTGGTTGGTTTTAATTTGGAAAATAAGTTGTTTCTCTTTCATTTACTAATGTGGTTAAAGTCATTTGTCTTTTACGAGCTTTGGCATGTGGATTCTTAATCATATCTAATGCTTTCTTATCATATCAATTATTGAAAATCATGTCAAACTCTTTTCGCTTTTCAAGCCGGTAACTTTGATTACATTTGCATAGAATCGATAAACTTTAACGCTTAAGAGCACTAGGTACAGTCTCGTGCCATGGCTTAAACCGTGAGAAAAAATGCATTTTTTTGTCCATAACACCAAAAACTCTCATAACACAAAAAAGAGGCTCCTTGGTTAACACCAGATTTTTTGGTGTTATGGGAAGACCCCACTTTTTTTTTTCATTTTTATATATATAAAAAAAAATATATTAACCCTCTATATAGACCTATAAACCAAACGCATGTAATTCTCTCAACCACACAAACAAAAGTCAACAAAATACATACACAAAAGCTCTTATCTTCTTGGTCTCGTTTCAACCTATCTTCTTTGTCTCTTCCTGCTGCTATGTCCGACCATTTCTCCGGCAAACTGTTTTTTAAAAACCTTTTACATTCTTTTTCTCTTCCATTCTTCTTTCTAATAAAGGAAATAAAAAAAAGTAAAAACGCGAGAAGCGAAAACGTGATCCGCGTTACGGCGTCTCGCGTTTTCGAGTCGTGTTTTCACCCACCATCTCGGCTGGTGGTGGCGGCGCGAGACGCGAAACCGCCACCCATGGCGTCGTGGGCTGACGTTTTCGCCGACGGCTCAAGCCACCAACCACCGTACGTCCGTACCTTTTGCTCTAAAGATGAGATTCACGAATAGTGTAAGACAATCAGAAAGAAAATCATGTTAATATTTAATTTCCACATCATTACACTAACTATCAATGTTAGATTCACCTAATTTTCCAAAAAAAAAAAAGTCTAACAAATGTCTTAAGGGCACTAGTTAATGAGTTTTTTAAAGACCATGGTAAGTAAAAATAATAATTAACAAAATATGTATTTATAAAGATATTTAACAAAATGCGTTAATTATTTTCCTGTTCTTTATTTAAAAATTAAAATCATAACTTTTTTTCCAGCCATCATCCTCCATCCGAATAAACATCCTCGTCTCATTCATCCTCGTAAGTGCCGAATTTTCATCGCCGCTTCTTTCATGAGCGACGGCTATGATGTATGGCATGATTCTGACGTCATCATCCGTATAAATATTATGTTTCTCTTGATGATGCGTTTGGGATGTCATAACAAATACGATAAATGAAACTGATTATCATAACAAACTAATGAAAAATATGAAAATTTTGGAAGTGTGAAGTTCATACGGATGTATCCTATTGATTGCTCAAATGCATCATAAGTACTCCTCAAGGAAGTTAATGGTACTAACATTGAATCACATAGTTAACCAAAATACTGTTGGATTATGGTAGTCGTAAGCACGAATACATTACGAATATATGTGAGCCTATTGGGGGCACACACGTTAATACACGGAGAATACGTTTTATACTTCACGTTAATAATAAACCAAGGACCGTAAATGAACAACACTCGAACTCCAAGGACTTTCCAGTGTGGCCGGCTCCTTGTTAGGTTCGAAGAGGGGGTGTTTGTTCGGCTTGGATAAAGAGCACAAAGGAAAAAAAGAAGTGTTGTGATATAACTAGGACTTGGTTTCCTAGTTGATTTATACTAAGGTTTAATGAGTATATAAATACTCTTCAACCTAGTTCATTCGATGCATGTATCTGAGATTCACAAAACTAAAGAAACTCTCTTGTTCTTATTTGTTTCTTTGTTCCTTTATCAGCCGAATTCTATAATTACATTCAAGAGGGTTTATTGATTTTCGGTTTATACATTTAACAACCGAATTTGATTAAACATTAAAAGGTTTAAAGTTTTCATTCTTGTTTTCTCTCCTAGCTCGACACACAAGATTGATTACAAGGTCGTTGTTGTTTTGTTCCTGCTCGAAGAGAATAAGCCCCAAAAGGGTATTCGGGTTTTATTGTTATTCGGGTACAAGGGTTATTCGGTTAGGGTTTAAAACCCTAAATCGGTTCTTGTTTATTCGGTTACAAGTCAAGGGTTTGCGTGGTAATCGGTGTTAGAACAAAGGTTGTTAGTTAGTGAAGTTAAGCCTAGCATAGCTTACGTATTTGGTTGACGTGATTGTGTGAGCAACCGTAGAGGCAATTATTTTAGTTGCTTGTTTCGTTTTCTTGATCAAATTATCAAAAGGTACGCGTTTCTATTTACCTTTTATTTTGTGTTAACCATATGCTATTACTAGGTCCTATCCGCTGCGTACTCGTGGCTAAACTAGTTACCTAGGTATTTAAATCCCAACAGTGGCATCACGAGCCACCTCGTTTTAGCTTTATGTGTTACACGTTTTGCTTTAATTATACGCCTAGTTTACATGCCTATAATTAAAACATAGTCTATGATCTGCTGCGTTTGATATTTTATTTATGTTTTACTAGAAAAATATGACAACAATATTTAGATTCTTGCCATAAGATAAATAAAATAAGTAGATATTGATCCTGAAAACTATTAAAGGTTAATATAGGTTAAAAGGAAAATTAAGATTGTTAATTTAGCTTGAATGATCCCTTTTAATTAATTGCCTATTCCGGCTATAAGACCCACTCAATCACAATATGTGGTGAATGGGGCGATCTAGGCACTTTAGCAGAAAACCTAGTGAGGGTCTTATGGTTCTCCATTTGGGGAAGACTCGCGAGAGAACTCGGATTTTACATGTTAACTTGTATGATTAATGTCATCTTTCAATTATGAATCATAGTATGCATGATTATTTAATGTCTAAATTGTTTACACGCCTAATTAGATATGCCATATGACTAAAAGATGATGTTAATATAGTCTATTAATTTTACACGCCTAATGCATGCTCATAGTGACCAACCATTTGTTTCGTGGAAAACTGTTTTTGTGAAAATTAATAAGACTAAACTATTGAAACTTGTTTTTCATGAATTAAAAACTGGACGCTATGGACTCATGAGAAGTACGGTTCATCCACTAGAACAGACTATAAGAGAAGTTTAAGGCGGGTTGTTTTACGTAATTCCCTAAAGAAATAAGGTTTTTAATACGCTTCGCGCTGACCTGTTTCTCCGCTTCTTTGCGAGTTCGATTGGAGTTACCGTGAACCATGGCATGTCACTACAGTGTCATTATTAAAAGTTTTTAAATTAGTGTACAAAGTTGTTTACATGCTTCTTTGTACACATATTAACACATTTATGTGCATACCCCTTATAAAATTTTAAGTTAATGCCATCCAATCGTAGAACACGTGCACTTGGTTTGAGTCTCTTGGTCAGACCCTGGACCCCTACCAATCCATGGTGAATTCCGTCTATTGGTCAGACCTTTGACGA
>BQNB010193005.1:0-11571 GCA_026074375.1 Tanacetum coccineum
CGACGCCTATTGGATCAAGAAGCAAAAAAAATTGATCAAAAACAAAATGAAAAATGATTTGGGTGACGAGGACGACGAAAACGAGTAGTTTTTTTTTAATTTCGTAATGTTATTTTTTATTTCGTAATGTTTTTTTTTAATTTCGTAATGTTTTTTTTATTTCGTAATGTATTTTTTTTAATTTCGTAATGTGTTTTTTTTAATGTAATTTGTATGTTTAATTATGAATGAAATAGTTAGTTTGTTAAAATAATGAAATAATTGTTTAGGGGGTTTTATGAAAATAAAGAGGTGAGTGGTGTTATTTGGTGTTATGATTAGAGGAGTGGTGTTGGTGTTGGTGTTATGCTGATGTGGCGCCCAAAAAATGATGTTACCGTGTTACGACACCTGAGGCTCTAATGCAACTGGATACATGATCATTAAAAGTTAAAACCAAGAAAATACAAACAGTGAAAATACTAGATTACTCAAGTTGGTACGAGCAGCCTGTGGGCAGTGTAGAAATCAAAGAGAGAAACTGAAAAATATATTGATCAGATTCAACTGAACCATTTACAATACATAGACAATATATAAAAAACAAATAAACAGAACCATAAAGCTAACTTTAAAGCTAAACGGGCTTAAACAAGTGAGTCAGGCCAATAGGCATTTGTTAACTAACATCCCCTCTCAAACTTATAATGCTACATTGAGAGTTTGACAAGAAAACTTAAAGTACAAATGGAGAGAGACAACAACAGAGAGATCCGAACAAAGGTAAACGAAGAGCAGCAGACAAATACAGATCAGCAACAGAGAGGTCCAAACAGAGGTAGACGAAGAACAAATCAGGCAGGTGTATAGCACATAATCACATAAATTCGGAGATGAACGAGAGGGCAGACAACGGCACACATCAGACATATCAACAGAGGTAAACGAAGAGAAGCAGGCAAATACAGATCAGCAGCAGAGAGGTCTAAACAGAGGTAGACAAAGAACATATCAGGCAGGTGTATAGCACATAATCACATAAATTCAGAGATGAACGAGAGGGCAGACATCAGACAGATCAGGCAGGTGCATAGCACGAGATTACATAAATACGGACATGAACGAGAGCAGAACATGCAGACAGCAGACAAAGCAGCAGATTCACACAGACAATAGCAGATTCAGGCAGATATCAGCATATTCAGACATATAACAGACAACAAACAGATAATACCATGGCAACAATAGGCAAACCAACGATACAAAACCAATGTGATCCAACAAAACCAGTCAATCAGAATTCATTCAATACCTATAACCCTATCGAACACATCAAATACAAATATCAATATCGATACCCAAATTTTTCAAATTAGGAAACCAATATGAATCTACATACTAAAATTCCGAATATCACCCGATCAAAAAATTAGCAACCAATTAATGTCGTCAAAATTAATGCCAATATAATCAATAATCAGCTAAATATATAATAAAATATCCATAAAATAATAATCATATCAATAGTTCAAGAATTCCACAGCTTTTCCTGTATACCAATTTGAAATTCCATTCAACGGACTAATCAAAACTCACCATGCGCATTCTTTGAATTAAATATAGTCACTTGATGATGAATTCAATTAGGCAAACAGAATTGGCAGAATGTCAACAATAATTTTAACCAAACGGAGTTAGTTAAACATGCCAATCATACTTCTTATTTTTTTTCTTTTTCTTCATCTTTAACCTGGCTCTTGATACCATGTAGAAATCAAAGAGAGAAACTAAAAATATTATTGATCAGATTCAACTACAACTAATACATTACAATACATTAAATAGAAAAGACACATGAAACCCTAAATACTAAACGGGCATAAACAAGTGGGTCAGGCCAATACACCTTTATTATCTAATACCTATGACTTTTCCATCCTTAATTATTTCACCATGTTCGGAAAATATTATCTTACACTTATTATCACATATTTAACTAACACTTAGAAAATTAAATCCTAAATTATTTACATGCTCTACATTTGCAATATTAAGGGAGTCATGAGAGATCGTACCTTGGCCTATGATATTACTGCGAAGATTACTACCAAAAATGATGTTACCTTCATTATATGCCTTGTAGGTGGAGAAAAGCTTGAGGTTGACCATCATGTGTTTAGTGCATCTACTATCTTTGATCCACTCATCGGGCTCCAAATCGATTCCAAGGCATATCTATTTATATAACATAACAACTCAAGCATTTGGTCCCCAATATCTCATGGGTCTAAATTTTTAGTATTAAACATCCCTTGCATTTGTTGCATTTGGTTGGGATGTAGAAATGGAGGATAAATTCCCCATGGTGTGTAACTTTGTTGTTGGAAGTTAATACAAGTTATGGTAAAGCCATTTGGACGATTTTGTCGTCTAAGATTTCTTTTTGGTTGCGGTACTTTAGGCCAAGGACGAGAATTATTAATTCTCCTAGGAGGTGGAGTGTTTGACCTAAAGTCTGATTTAGTAAATCTAACTCTGGGTTGTAAAGAAGGTTTATAAAACCGTTCAACCTCGTCATCACTAGCAATGGGAATTTTAACGTTGTTTACCATTATATGTTTTGGTCTAGGGCCCAAAATAGATTTTGAGAAAGAAACTGGGTTTTCAATTTCTGTTGAACAGACAAACAGTCCCTGATTTAATTTGGTGGTCGTTTGGAAACTCAGGGGGCCGTCCCCTTTAATCAGGGGGGTCGTTCTCTACATTTTGATATTTACATATTTAGTTTTCTTAGTCTCGCTTGTTGATGCTTCAAATGAGTTATAACCTAGATCTGATTTATCTTCAGAGGGTTTTTGAAGACTTAGCATTTCATTTAGCGAGATTGTCACTCTTAAGTATTCGACACGTTGTACATTTGAGACCAACTCCCTTGTTTTTCTCGAGTTTTGACACTTTTTCATTTAGCTCACTAATTTCTTTTTCTAAACTATTTCTAATAGTTTTTAAGTGTTTGTTTTTAGTGATTATTTTTAAGCTCATTTTACACAACTTGTGGTATTCACTATTTAGAGTAAAATCATCTATTGAAGAATTTTTATCACTAAAATAAAAAGATTCGGAATGTACCTCACTAGATGCTTGAGCCATGAGACATGTTTCGTCTTTAGCCTTTTCATCATCTTCCTCACCGCTATCACTCCAAGAACCTTCGACAAACTCCCTTTGGTTCTTGTCTCTCGGTGGTTTCGGACATTCTCCGATAAGATGATTCAGGTCTCCGCATCTAAAGCACTTTCTATCACTTTTTTCAATCTTGTCATCCCGGCTTCTTTGGAATGCCTTTTTGTCATTCTTTGGTTGTCTCACGAACCTACCTCTTTCGTTGAAGAACTTTTTGACTATTTCAGAATCTTTCTTGATGATCAATTCGTAAACTTTAAGGTTCCCGATAAGTTCATCATGTGAAAGTGATGTCCAGTCTTTCGACTCTTCGAACGCCATGACTTTTTCTCTCCATTTAGGATGTAATGCCCTAAGAGACTTCCTAACATAGTTCTTGCTAGAGTAACCTTCATCAAGAGCTTTTAGACTATTAATAATAGTATTAAATCTAGCAAAAGCACTATCTATAGATTCCTCTTCAGAAATGACGAATTATTTACTGTATTACACATAAAAATTCTTTCATATTCTTTCCTAGGCAAAGCATTATAAATAACCATTTTAGCTTCCTTATTTTTTGCAAGTTTCTTTTTAAGGTCGTTGTTTTGTTTTTCAAAAGGGACAACCTCATCTTGCTTGGTTTCAAGATTATTTTGAATATACGAAAAATCACCCTCAGTGATAACATGCCAAAGATCAAGATATTTTAATTTCACATAAGTTTCGAATCTACTTTTACAATAAATAAAACTATCGCTTTCAAAAAGTAGTGGTCTTTACATAGATTGCCCTTCTAGATATTTGTTAGAATCCATAGATCGATTCAAGCTTTAAAATACAATATATTTTAAAAATCTTTGGTGACCAAGCTCTTGATACCAATTATGAAAACTAGAATGGGAGGGGGGTTGAATAGTTTACCCGTTAATTGGCGTATTAAAAGTTTGCTTATAAAAATCCTATATTTGAGTTTTTGTGATATCGACCAATAATTAGTATGAAAAATATATCTGATTGTAAACAACACAAACATAATATAAACTATATCTACAGAATATAAAAGACGATATAAAAGTAAAGAGATAGAAAAATCAAACCACAACATCGAGAATTGTAGTGGTTCGGCTACGAAGCTCTTCTTCGCCCTACTCCACTCCCCGAGTATCCGACTCAAGATTTTACTATATCAACAAGCTCCCTTCAGGCAGAGAAAACCATTACACGTCACTTATACCAATTTCTGACAATAAGCTAAATGTCGCGTCCTAATCTTAGCTAGAACTAATCTACCACTTCACAAGAGTATTTTAAGGCCTAAATACTAACCGACACACATAACACACTTCCGGATTTATACACTATTCGAATCTACACAAATACACAAGAATGATAATAAAGGGATCAAATCTAGAAGAAGATTGGAGAGAAAGCACTAATCTACATCACTTCGTTTCTTGGCGAATACGAGTGTTCTTCTCTTGCACATGAGGGAAGAAAGAATGGATCACTTAAACAAGATTAATCAAGTTAGTTGTAACACCCCCAAATTGGGTCGCAGCGGAATAAGGGTCCAGGAGCGTTACTTCATAATACCATTGCACAAGATGTGAGAGAACGACCTCTAAATGTGTCGTTTAAAAAGTAATCTTGTAAAATTTAGACTCCAATGCACATCAGTTATGTCAAACATCCTATTCACCTGAGAATTACATGCTTAAAAGTGTCAACATAAAGTTGGTGAGTTCATAGGTTTATGTAAGTATAAATGTTGAAATCAAAGGTTTGTAAAGTGTGTATGACCATTTCAATCCTTATAATAGTCACAAAAATGTAAGTATGCATGTTGGAAATCAAAGATTTGTAAAGTGTGTATTTCAATCCTTATAATAGTCACAAAAATGTAAGTATAAATGTGGGTTCAAAGATTCATAAAGTATGTGTGACCATTGTAACACATACAATAGTCACGAAAATGTGATTATGATTACTATAAGTTCATGATACTGTGGCTCGTACTTGTAATGTATGTCAATCTTTTCAGGCGCTGTAAATGTTCAAGTAAGTGTCGTTTAATGCTCCGACATGGTATAACGTTCGTTAGTTCAATATGTCAAACTAGTGAGAGCTACTCACCCAAACGGGGTTGTCACGCCCAAATAGATCTATTTTATAACACTCGCGCCTACCAATCGTAATTAACAGTTCATGCCCCTTAAGCTAATTTGTAATCATTTCAAAAGTAAAGTAATGTACTTGCGTGTTTAAAATAGAAGACAACAATGTATCCAAACCGCGATATAATTAAATAGAGTATGTAAAACGAGTTGTAAACTAATTATAAATGAGTTTGTAATGAGTATGTAAATAATTTTGTAAACTGTATGTGATATTGTCAGATATAGTGTAGATGAGCGGCTCTTAGCGGTAGGGTCTAGCGTTCTAACGTAGTATGTATAGACGCACTAGTTGTGAGGAGACGGCAGGATCTTGTCTCGGTAGGTAACTTTCTTTCTCTCTCGGGGGGTGTGGGGTGTTGGCGACCTGCAAGGAGAGTAGGTGATGTGTGCCAAGTGAGTAAGATTGATCGTGAAGGGGGTGATGGAGGTGGGGGGGGGTAGCGAATTCCTCGAGTGTACAGCAGTGGCTATATAGAGGAAAGCATCTCTCGCTTGCGAATTTGGTGAGGACACTCGTCTGGCATTGTGAGAGGAAGATCGATCTACTGTGAACGATTATCTGTAATCAAGATGTTCCGAGTGCGGTTGTTCGGATCAGGGACATCTGAAATGAAAACGCTTTGAGAGGTTTACTCGAAATGGGATGTGTGATCTGTGGTTCTGAGATGGGTGTATTGAGGGTGATTGCAGTCACGATGCATCTTGGAGAGATTACGGAAGCGAGATGAGTCGAAAGAAGGACATCTGAGGTGACTTGTTTTACATTATTGTGGGACGACGTAGCGTGCGGTCACGTCTTATAGTAGGTTTATATGTGTGAGAGAATGTTTGAGTGTGATTATCGCAAATTGTTGAAACTGCGCCTCAGAGAGGCAGTATGTAGGACCGATATAGCTATGTACTAGAATAATAGTGTGTCGCAGATTGGATGGATTTTGTGGGAGTATTGGTGTGCTGAAGACACAGAGGTTATATATCGCTTAATAAGCCTCTCTCATTTTATGAGATTATATGTCGGAGATTACGGTGGACAGAGAGGGAAGTATAGGTGTAATCAAGAAGAGACTGACAGAAGCGAAGGGAGCGATGCGGAGTCTAGTGTGATAGTTACATAGAGTGTGGAGATCGGATAGATAGTTCACCTGTGTAGGTAGGACATAACTAGAGATCGATAGGATTCTTCATAGGTAGGAGGTGGGGTTTAAGGGGTGAGAGCAAAGTCGATGGAGTGAGATAAAGTGAGTTGCGTGCGGTGTGTGGAGGTAAAAAGGACGGACTCTGTGGGACTATAGGATCGTCGTATAATGTATTTAAAATAAATACAACAATATAAATTATAGAGTTATATCACCATCTAATAGTTTTGTTTAATTTGTAAAATTGAAACAATATTTAAATTATACTTGTAAAATAAATGTTCAAGTGTTTGTGTTTGTGAAAAATATTATCCTTGTCCAACAATTGATTATTCGTTAATAATAATTTATTTAATATTTTTAGTATTTATATAATGATATTATATAAATAGTTTCATTGTTTTATAAAATAATATTTATAAAGTTAAAAACATATATAAATATTATATGAGTAATATGACATTATTTCTTAGAGTCTGTTTGGTTGACCGCATTTAAGGCAATTTCATGGAATTTGCAATTATAATTCCATCTAAAGTATGTTTGGTAGGTCCAGTTGGAAAATTAAAATGATGGGAAACGCTCAAAATGGAGGGTATTTAAAAGCTTTTGGAAGGTAGTGCATTTTTAATTCTCAAGTTTCATTTGATCATTTGGACCAATATGCCCTTAACTTTTAAGAAGATATTTTCCTTATCTTGTTACTTGAAAAACCATCGTCACTACTCCTTTCTTCTACATCAATTTCTTCGGTCTTCCTTTTTATCGTGAATCAAGTTTTTCTTTTTCGATCTTCGCATGAGCTATCATTTTCTTTACTAACATGAGTGCTTTAGTTTTAGTTTTAGGTAAAATTATTGGTTGATATGTAAATCCAAATTAGCGACTTCACTTGCTTGTTTTGCTCATATTTAGAAAAGATTTATGCAGTTTTTCGACTGATTACGATTAGCATCAATGATTTATGGAAGTTAAAAGCGGAATGCGTTATTGATCGTGTTTTAAAACTGAAGAACTAACAAGGGTAGTCGAGTCATTTACTTATATTATGAGTTACAAATCTTAAAACATTTTCGTCAACCAAACACGTCAAGGGCATTTAGAATTATAGATTTAAAATTCTTCAAAATTCGATATTTAAAATTCCATATTTAAAATTCCGCGAACCAAACGCCCCCTTAAGGTTTTTATAGCCCAAACGAACCCGAAAACACTCGTAAACCCCTTTTTATATTTCTAGCAGCTCACATGTAGTTTTTATAAAAATAGTGCATAGAATCTTTATAAATTCATAACTTTCATTTTTAACTCAGTTTTTAACGTTCTTTATATGTATGAAATCGTGACGAGATAATCTAACAAAATATTATATTTAAAAATTTTATAACATTTTGTACAGGAATAGTAACAATAATCTGTTATTTATAAAAATATTGTTTATAAATTTAATTATCAAAATCTTGTAAAAATCATAACTCCTTCATTTTAATTCTATTTTTAATGTTCTTTATATCCACGAAATCGTGTTGAGATGTTCTAACAAAATAAAATGTTCATACATTTTTATCAGTTTTGAAACAGTAGCAGTTTTTATAAAACTACTTTTATAAAAACACTTTTACATATTTAATTATCGTAATCTCGTAAAATTCGTAACTCCTTCGTTATAGCTTCGTTTTTCGAGTTCCTTATATGCTTGAAATCCTCATAAAATGTACTAATTGAATTTGAGGTTTGTATATTTTATAAAAGTTTGAATTCTAACAGCAGGTATAAAATGTTTGTGTAATAAATATAATTTATAACTTGTTTTATAAATTATAACATGATAAAATTATTTCAAGTCTCCCAAATTAATTAATACCACAAATCTTACATAATTTAGGTCCTCTTAATTTATGCCCATCATTTTTGTCCAATATGTCACAACAAAATGTTCACAATAATTATTTATCTCAACACTAATCATATAATTAATCCAACACCTGTAATATATATAATAAAATGTGCACTTTCTTTCTAATCATATTTGTACCATAAACATATGTTTACTTGAATATGTATAACCTTGTATTATTTATAAACTCCATAAAATAATTACTAGATGGTGAATAAACAATATAACAAACATGTAAATATGAAAATGAAATGTTTATAAAAGATTAGGGTTTATGTTAGACCTCGAATGAATGAATGATGATAATGAACACAATCTAATCTAGTTCTTTAACCCAAAATCCTTATTAAAATCCCTAGTTTTCACTTCTTGAAAACCCTAGATCTTATGAACCCAAGTCTTGAAATAACCTTGATATACCTTAAATATCAACCCTAGTAATATTTGTATACTTGTGTTCTTGGTAAAATAAAAACTATAAAACCTTTTGTAATATGATTTTGAGCCATGGGTTTCAAAGAGGAACAAGAGAGAGTGTTTTTTATTTTTCTTGCGAAGGAAATGTGTGTGTAAGAGTTTACTAGGAGGTCTTATTTATAGTGGAAGTAATTATCAAAACCATCAGCAAAACCATGGATTAAGATGTGGTTTAAGGACAAGGCGTAAGAGCTCTCCTCCTCCCTAGGAGGGGGGGATAGCTGGGTATAAGGAGAGGATAAAGGATTAGACAATTTATGGAAAAATGGTTTTTAAGGTTTACATGTTGGGTAATAAGAGGGTGAAGTGACCTTAGTAGAGGGTTTGTGATTTATTCTTGTGTTTATTACTTGTAAAACCGGCCTAGGTGTTTATTAGTGTAGAAATGATTTAATTTAGGGGTATTGGGTATAAAAATGGGTATTTGATTGAGTGTAGATAGGTAGAAGGGTTTATATTTATGCAAAAAGGTTCCAAAGTACGAAACGTAAACGTTTTACGTAACAAATAAAAATAAAAGTGAAAAGTTAAGAATTATCTTCATAAAAATAATATAACACTTGTTTGACGTAAACTTTTATTTGCTTGATGTTGGTTTACGGTGAATGTTGATTTTTAGTTTACGCGATTTAACTAAACGGTGAAAATTAAAAGTGAACGCGTAAAAGTTTAAAATAAATAGTTGAATATTTATTGATGTAAAATTACGTGAAAATGTGGATTGTTACATTAGTGATCAAAGATTTAGAGATCTGTAGAGCTATGTAGAGAGAGAAATAGAACAATATACTGTGTGCAAAAGGTTAGAAAAATACCAAAGAATAGTGCAATATTTATAGGCAAGAGAAAGGAGTGTGTAACCTGTAGACGGTCCTACGGCCCCATATATATATATATATATATATATATATATATATATATATATATATATATAGATACATATATATTTATATAGTGGGATTTTTAATGCATAACTAGTTTTTTGTACAAAACTTACAGAACCACTTTTTAACCATTGGATGAGTTGATCAAGGATCCAAATTTAATATGACACTTTTTAAAATTTAATAAAAGGCAAAAGGCTACATTAACTGCTATAAGAGTAATTTAGGGAATACACAACTATGAGTTTTAATATTTTCTTAAACAATTCATCCCATCCTCCCATAAATTACGTATTTTGGTTTTTAGATCTCAAAATCAAAAAACATTATCACTGTTCTTCCTCTGTAACTACTTGAATCATATTCAATCCCTAATTTAACAATTGAATGATACAAAAATAACCTGTCATCAAAAAATTCATCATCACCATCAAGTCCAGAGCCCTCCAGCGACTTTCCGCCACAAAACCTCACTCTCCGATCACCAGATCTGTTACTCTTACTCTTTCTGGTGATGTTTGCGGCAACAGTTGTTGTTAAAAGATTAGATGGTTTTAGTTAGGATGCTGTTAATGAATTTCAGGTGATTTTTTGGTTAAAAAACGACTGGATTATGAAAAATGAGTGTTAATCTTTTATACTTGTGATTTTTATTTTTGTAGACGAAGGTGGATCTATTGAGTAAAATTCAGCATCCAAATATAATGACTTTGTTGTATATTTATGTTTCATGATGGAAACAAAGCTTCTCGTTCATGTTTGAATAGATTGCTAAGAAGGATTTTTCATTTAGGCACCAAACACTACCCATTATCCGACCAAATAAGTGAAAACTATCAAGATCTCAACCCTCAATGCTTAACTTAAACATAGCTAAACCCAAACACAAGTGCAATACTGATGGTATCACATACTCCAATATATGTATTGTGGAGAAGTTTCAATGATGATTATAAAAATGGTAGTGATGCAAATACAAACAAAGTATGTTTATTTTTTCGCTATTATTAATCTATACACAACAAAACCAAAGCAGACATATCCCTTCAAAGAACAAAAAAGGAATAATTATTAATTTTATATAAACCAAGTTTCAAAATATGTGTGTGTGAATAATAACAATTCAACAAAGTCCCCTAACCCACGCCACACCCTGCAACATTAAACCGTCAGTCGTCCACCACCCAGAACAAAAGAACACCAAATACGACTATATTGAACACCCAATATCACTCAATTTGTCAAGATTGTAATCAAAATTTAAGCTTTTAACCGATATATAAAAGGGCGTGCATATTTGTTTTATGATTGATATAAATATGTAAAGAGGTGTGCATATGTGTATTATGGTTGATAGAAAATCAATAAAAAGATGTACATATGTGTTTGTAAGGTTGGTATAAAAATAATGGAATGGTGCATATATGTTTCTTTGTCTTGTATTTGTTTTATCTATTATTTTACATTGTTCGATGATCAATCTTTTTTATTTTGACAGAAAGAAGCTATTGTTTCTCCACCAACACCACCAATTTTTATATTGAGGATGCTCATGTTATCACAAGATGCTATAGACAAAGATGAACCATGAGAAAGTGACGTGTGCATGTATGCTCTTAGAATAGTGCACACATGTTTTTAAATGGTGTGCACATTTAAATTTTAACAAGATACATTTGTATTTGAATTGTATTTTGTTTTGTATCAATTTTTGTATATACTATTTATGTTTCACTTTGTTATAAATTTAGAGGTAACATGTATATGTTTATGTTTTTGGTTATAAATTTTAAAAATTAAAGAATATACACCATAAACATATGTGCAATTATCATTTTAAGCAAAACAAGTTTGAT
>BQNB010193008.1:0-11571 GCA_026074375.1 Tanacetum coccineum
TATATATATATATATATATATATATATGTTCTTTATAGGTTTATTATTATTATTTACTATTACTACTATTATTATTATACGTAACTTGATTTAAGATTCCTTAATGATACGGATCAAGTGGGAATGATCCACATTTAAACGTTGAGGGTATGGTATTTTTGGTATGTACTCACGGAAAGGATATTCTTCTGTTTTGACCACGTGATATCCCTTTTTTGATGTCTTATAGGTCCATCTATTTTTGATTTTATTCTTAACGATAATAGAAGGGTGTGGATCTTTTTGAGTCTTCGAAAGATCATCGGACTATCCACTCCCGGTGAATACAACATTCACTTGCTCGGTGTGAGTTTGAGGAGGAGGTTGTGGTTCAGTCCTATCGGTTGTTCTGAAGATATGTTTTGAGATTTTGACCACTCATCCATTTTTTCCATCTTTTTAATTTTAATTTGGAAATTCTTTTCATTTTGATTTATTTTTAAAATCATATCATTAACGTTGTTCTTGAAAAACATACTTGTAACTCTTTGATCATCAAAGAATTTAGTCATTAATTTTTTAAAACCAGTTTTAGATTGAGGTTCTTGGTTGATAGGTTTAGACTTTTTGGTGGGTAAAACATCGGTAGTTTTACGATCGTCACTATCATAGAGTTTCCAATGAACAATTCTCATGCTACGGATACGTATTTTGAAATCTTCGAGATCATTTCTCACATTATTGTTTAATTCTTTGAGTGATTTCTCGAAATCATTAGGATTATGATACGTTTGATGAGAATACGAATCATGAGAAATTCGATTTTGATGACCTTCATATTGGATGTAATTTGCTTCATGATGTTAATACATCGGCGTGTCATCGTTCATGTGGTTTTTAGAAGTGTGGTTGTCTCTAATCTCATTATTTTTGTTACGCATATCTTGTAATTCTTATTTTAAGCTTTGGAATTGAGAATCCATTTCCAATATTTCTAATAATCGAGAATTATCGACATCATTATTACTTCCATCGGCAAAAGCAACAGATTTTTGATGATGTTCGTTTTTAGATTTAATGGGCCAATCAAGTTTGAAAAGGACTTTTTCCTTGAGAAATTGAAAAGCTTGATTTGGACTTTTGTAGAGGAAGATTCCTCTGGCAGTTTCATCTAAGATTCCTTGAGTGGGTTCATCTAGACCATGATAGAATATTTGAATAATAGCTCCTTTGGTCAGACCGTACCCATGACATTTTCGAAGCATGTTCTTGAGTCTTAATCAGGCTTCGGTTAGATTTTCACATACGAGTTGAGAGAAATTTTTGATTTCAAGTAAAAGACAGTTAAATAACGAAGGTTGAAAGAATCTGTTTATAAAAGCTTTTTTCATTTGTTCCCACGATGTTATAGATTCTTCATTAAGTTTGTTAAACCAGGTTTTAGCTTCATCGGACAAGGAAAAGGGAAATATCAAAAGCTTTACAGCTTCACTATGCGTTTCACCGTATCTGAACATGTTGCAGATTATGAGAAAGTCACGGATGTGGTCATACAGATCGGCCCACAGATAACCATCGAATTTATTTCCCCGAATCATATTTAAGTGAGTACTATTGATAACAAAGTTGATCATTGGGATCGAGGATTATTATTTCTTGGAGCGGTAAATTTGGTTCTGGTTCGACATCCTCTTCAGGTATATTGATGATGATAAATTCATTAACGGAAGAATGTTGGGTTGTAGATTTGTGTGATTCAATCTGAATGGACTTTTTTTTGATAATTTTAAATTTACAAGACCTTTTTAATAAATTTTTATTTAATTTATATATTGGACTTACTTGTTGTTTTCCGAAAGATGGGGGATTTATACATACGTTAAGCATTTTGCAAAAATACATTTTTATATATATAGTTAAGGTTAATAGGATAATATTCAAAATAAAATAAATTATTTTCATATATTTTTTATTTTTATAAATTTATATATATATTTGATATATTTTAGTTTTTATTATATATATATATATATATATATATATGTATATATATATATGTATATATATATATAGTAAATGAGGATAAATAGATATTTTTTTTAGATAGATATAGTGCGGCATACTTTAGAAAAAGTGCGTCGGATTTTCTAGAAATTTTACATTTTTTTTCATCAAAAATTATGATAAACTAGATAATTACAAATACACCAGATAAAATACAATTCCTAATGATTATAGAACCTAAGACTAGCAGATTAGGGGTTTTGGTTTTGGTTTTTGAAATAAGATTCTGTTTGTGAAAATTTGCAGAAAGTGCGGCATACTTTGGTAAAGTACGGCGTACTTACTGGAGAAAAATGATTTTTTAAGTTCCGTTTGCCAGAAAACGGTACGGGGAGTTTGAATTTTTTTTGTGAAACAAAATAGCACCAAAAATAAGCAACAAACTATAACAACTTAAACAATTCCCCGGCAGCGGCGCCAAAAACTTGATGTGTGTTTTCCAAGCTTTAAATTTATAATACTAGAAATACCGATTTTAACTAAAAACACAACACTCGGGAAGTATACATTGGATATTATAACGAAAGCAATTAAAAGATGGTTCAATCAAATGATTAAGGTGTGTTTGTTTAGGCAATGATTGGATATTATAACGAAAGCAATTAAAAGATGATTCAATCAAATGATTAAGGTATGTTTGTTTAGGCAATGATCACATAGATAATGATGTGTTTGGAGTAGTGTTTATAAGTTTTAGAAAATAGAATTATCACAAGTTATAAATCCTTTCTGCCTTTAAATATAACTATTGATTATATCGATTAATAACAACAAATCCTTTCGGCCTTTATTAGTTATTATAACCAATATATTAAGTGGAATGATTAAACACATATATAAAAGAACCGTTTCGGCCTATTTTCTTATATAAAATATGTTTTACTAATTCAATAAACTCATATCCAAATACTGCAAATCAAAGATCACATTCTGCCCAAACCAACATAAGATTACTACTCCATAATCAAAGTAACAAAACACATAACATTTCTCATGAATTCAATAAAGATCATATTAAAAAGAGTAACAAGGTTTATACCGACTTCAAGAGCAAAATATGGTGATTTCACAAGAATTTTCCAAGAACATCTTATTATATTCAAAGCGAAATCTGTAAACTATGAACAATTCTGTCAGAATCGATTATATATTCGAATAAACACTTCTATTATGCTTCTTTGATGGATCATAATCAAGAAATTGATGGTGGATAGTGGTGGTAGTCGATGGTGGTGATGGTGGTTTGAAGGGGTGTTTGGATCCTTGGTTTGTCAAACCATTGTTAGTTTCTGGAAATAGATGGATGAGGTATGAGGATGGTGGTGAATCTCTGGAAAGCGATGATGGAGAGTGGTGGTGGTCGATGGGGGTGATGGTGGTTTGAAGGGTGGTTTGGATCAAAGGTTTTTGAGGCCTTTATCACCAAAAACACTTCTTCTAAGTGTTGTAAACAAACTTGGGATTTGTATGTAAGAATGTAGCATTGAGTTTTCATTCTATGCTTAAATGTTAAGGTTATGCGTATCGAGTTGCGTCTCCGTCTGAACAGAGGGACTTGAAGGTCGGACCAGTCAACAACAGGGGGGCAGGTTACCGAATGTTAGGGCCGGACGTAGATTACTATACCGTAGAGGCGTTAAAGGTAATGACCGGAGTATTTACTCTCGTAATAATAGCTTCCGCGCACTCATTGATTGATCACGGAAAACAAAGGGTCGGTGCGGCTTTTACAGTCGGGGTGAAACAGCCTAAACGAGCGACACAAGAGGTTCATGACCTATACATGTGTATTTATTCTATGCAATTCATGACAGTATAGAAAAATAGACATTTGCAGCCTTTGACTTTTTAATGAAAAGCATTAATCTAGTGGATTATAGAAAGTATTCGATATCCCGATAATGTGCGATTCTTATTAAGGAGCAAATGTAACCATTAGGCATTAACCATGCTTCTTTATCTTTTGGGAGTATAGCTAGCAACCATTGTGTATAGCGTAGGATTGTTGGAAAGAAAAAACTACACAATCCTATATGTCTTATTATTATGGTATGTGTTTTGTTACTTAGACACTTTACTTTTAAAGCATATATAATGACGCAAATCACGACTGAATTTACCATCATAACAAAATCTTGTTATGCTTATTTTTTATAAAATTCACATGAAATGTACGTAAGTGCCATTTTATTTCAGTAAGTCTACTAAAATCAACTTGTATTTTCTGCATAGCATGAGGCAGTAGCTTTAATGGGTCAACATGCTTTGCTTATTTATTCTTTATAGCATGACAGTGACCATTCACAAACATATATGCAAGAAACTTTGCATAGGTGTACTACCTAGGTAGTAAATGCATCGAAACTATGCCATGAGCCCTTTTTTTAATGTAAATGCCGGAGCATGTTAACTTTTAAAAGTCATATTCATGAGTATTACTAGTATATTCAAAGCATGCATAGTCTTACCTTGTATTTTCAAAAACGATACGTATGTTTAACGTATCATAAGAAAGGTGACTTTTCATGGCATTTATATGATCAGAGATAGAAATTAAAGACTTACAAAATTTCACTTCGAGATGCCAAATGGGTAAACTTGTACCAGAAGATACAAAACCATAATCGCCCCAAAAACCATATGGTTCCAATTTCCAAACCCATTGTTACGCATCTCTAATCCAATTCCTTTTTTCGCTAAGCGTTTTTCATAACGATTTTGTTCGTTTCCCCTTCCCATCGTGTTTCGCACAGCGGACGTGAGAGGAGTGGGAACAAGGTTCGTCGGTGTGCTCATGGTGAGTATTTTTTAGGAACACAGTTGTGTACTGGGTCCCACGGATGGCGCCAACTTGTTAGTACAAAATATGTCACCGGGTGTGAGGTGATTCAAAATTGCTTGTTGGGTCGGGCTGGCAAGTTATCTTTGGGTTGGATCTTGCACTAAACAAAGTAATTGGATGACTTCCTGCACAAGTAAAGGTAAACCGTTAGCCTTACCGTGAGGACGGACCCCACGATTAGACTCCGACGTGAGAGTAAGAACACATGTTATCAGAGGTATGTGTGTGTATTGAGAAAGGTGATAAAGTCATACCTTTTGGGGTGTCAGAGAACCTCCTTTTATAGGTGAATAATCACATTAAATGTATATTAATGTATGATTGAATGTTGACCAATCACATTAAATGTATATTAATGTAGGATTGAATGTTGACCAATCATATTAATGTATATTAATGTAGGATTGAATGTTGCCATATCTGGGCCGAGGCCAGGGTCCAAATGTGATTAGTACAGCCCAGGCCCCAGAAGCCTGTTATACGTACTATACTGTCATCAGGTATATTTTTTTTATCGTTGGGGTTCGTTTCTTCCTACCTCGAGCTGGTCTTGACATCGACTGAGTCCTTACTTTTTTTTCATTGAAGAATCATGCTCACCCCGAGCCGTAATAAAGAAAGACGAGATGCGTCTTGAGTGTATAAAACTCGGTCATAAGACCCTCACTACGCCCGATCTTAATCATAAACAATTCTAAAGTTTCTATTTTTTTCAAATTTTATTATTAATAGTTGAATAGAGCATTTGTTAGGTCACAATTTGTCCAAGTGTCTATAAGGATAGTTTTCTTTTTGTTCTCTAACAATAGTTAAACGTAAAATAGGCATAAGTAAAGTTTACTCGTTCAATGATTGTTGTATAAAGATCTGATTGGCAACTAACTAGTTTCAGGTACACTGAATACTATATGGAGATAAACTTTACTTCGTTGATACAATATCAACGAATAAAGTATCCGAGATTAAAACAATGTTCGAGTCAGTGAGATCTGACAAAGTTTTATTTTCTCCTAAGGACATAATAAGTTAAGCTAGCAAGCTTGTGCTATTCACTCATAGACCATAA
Source organism: Tanacetum coccineum (assembly GCA_026074375.1). Classification (NCBI taxonomy): domain Eukaryota; kingdom Viridiplantae; phylum Streptophyta; class Magnoliopsida; order Asterales; family Asteraceae; genus Tanacetum; species Tanacetum coccineum. The sequence continues at coordinate 5,952 of BQNB010193008.1, forward strand.
CTTTGGTTTTAGTTTAGGTTTAAGTGAGGTTCATTTGTCATTCAATTGAGATAGTTTTCATTATCCTTGTAATTCTTTTTTTTCTTTTTTTTGAACGGCATTTTTTCAACAACCTTTACACTTATCTCACAATTATATTTTACACATGCTTCCAGCGAGGCTTGAACCTACAACCTCTAGGTTTGTGGGAACTCACATACCCAAAGATACATTTAGTGGTCCACTGAGCTGTTGGTTATATATCGAAAAGTACAAATGGTGTTCATTGCTTAACTTGTTTAAATGGTGTTCATTGCTTAACTTGTTTAAATGGTGTTCATTAATTTTTAATAGGAATTCTTTCATTAATTTTTAATAGGAATCATACAACGAAAAGTACAAATGGTGTTCATTGCTTAACTTGTTTAAACTATCTTATTTTCTGGTTAAGATTTTAAAGTTATTAGCATCAAATGAATCTTGTGTCAAAATAGCTCTATTGTTTTATAAACAGTGTTAGCAACTTGTGTTGTAGTTGATTTAAACCGGCACTAATCAAATTTTTATCGTTTCAGCATATTGGATTTTTATCACGTCCGGTTGTGGTTTCTAAAGGATTTTGTGGTTAATGTGTATCATATTTCTAGGCATAAAGCCAAAACGTTCGTTTTGTTATCTTTGTGTGTCAGGATTTTAGGCTTAAATCATTTGAGCCCATTAAGAAACAAAAGGTATAAACCCAATAATTCCTCTAAGCTTGTCTATTAAGTTTCCTTTTAGTTCTTAATGTTTTTGAGCTTGTAATCCGTACATCGTATGTCAGAATATAATATTTGTCAACCTTTTCTGCCATTGATCAGATCCTGTTCATCACCATTCCTTGAATAACGATTGATTAATGTTGTGTGATTCTTGTAGATGGCTCATTCTCGTTCGCTTTTATATTGTGATTAGGCTGAGGTTTTCAATCTTTGATTGATACCTTCTCCTGACGTGATCATATAATTCCCGTGGGGATGTGTCATTCATAATGATTCTCATCTTTAATTAATTTTTATTTGAGTCGACGTGATTTAGGTTTTGATTTCTGTGGTTTTACTTTTAAATTCAGGTAGATCTCCCTTCAATCCAAAAAAAATAAAAAATTTAATTCTTAGTTTCGGTATTACCTGTGTGGAATCATGGTTACCAAGGGTAATCTAAGGTCTAAGGAGGATGATGTCCATAATATCTCCACTTCGGTTTTTGTCTCAAATTTTCCGGATTATTTTGGTGCAAGAGATTTGTGGCACTCTTGTAAGGTGTATGGGCATATTGTTGATACCTATATCCCGGATAGACGTTCCAAGGCTGGTAAGAGGTTTGGGTTTGTGCGTTTCATTAAAGTGTTAGATGTGGAACGATTGATAAGTAATTTGTGTACTATATGGGTGGGGCGTTTTAAACTTCAGGCTAATGTGGCTCGGTTCCGTAGAGAGCCGATGTACAAACAGAAGGATAATGATAAGGCTAGTGGTATTAGTAAAGTTCATGTCGCTAACAGGGAAAGTGGAGATGGTGCACAGAGGTCTGCTCAATCATATGCACATGTTTTGAATGGATATCATGGAAACAAGGAAAATTCGGCTAATATCCCAACCATGGTGCTTGATGAGACATGCCTTAATAACGAAGAGTACTCACTGTGTTTGTTGGGGAAAGTGAAGGAATTCGCATCTTTATCTAATCTGAAATTGCTTTTAGCGAAAGAAGGTTTTTTGAGTATTAAAATCAAGTACATGGGTGGATATTGGGTCATGATTGGTTTTCAGAATGAAGAAACCAAAAACAGTTTCAAGACTAATGTTGCTGTGGGTTCTTGGTTTACTCAAATTATTCAAGCTCACAATGACTTTAACATCGAAGAGAGGGTAGCGTGGGTGGAGATTGAGGGTGTTCCGTTTAAATGGTGGTCTAAGAATACCTTTAGAAGAATTGCATCAAGGTGGGGAACGTTGATAAATGGGGATGACTTGGATGAGGATGGTCACTATAGTAACAGGTTGTGTGTATGTACGAAACTGAAAACTATCCTGATGGAATCTTTCAAAATGGTATATCGTGGTAAGGTGTACTGGGTTCGTGCAATAGAAATACCTGGTTGGGTACCTGATTTTGAGGAAGAGAGCGACGTGGAGTCTAATGACGATTCATATGTAGATGAAGGTCAAGAAATTAAACCGGGACATTTGATCAATTCAGAAGGAGAGAGTGATGTTGAGGCAGTTCCTGATACATGTTTTGAGGACGAATCCAACGGAAAGTGTATGGATGAAAATGTCGTTATTCATAGTGAAGCACAATCTGACGACCCGTTTGGTATTTATGATGTCCTAAACAAAAAGGTGAATGTGGAAAAAAATGATAGTGTGGTGGAGGAAAGTCGTAAATTCCCACCAGGATTTACTCCTACAAATGTGGTGGACTCGCCGGGTAACGGTCAGGATGATGTGTTGGTAAATAATAGCAGAAGGAATGACAAAGAAGGTGGAGATGAGAAACCTAGTTGGGAAAAAAATGCAAGATGTGCAGATACTTTTGAGTCAACGTGTTCTGGACATTTTAAGAAGTCGGGTGCACCGCGTACAGGAGGATCCATAATTCATTTGATTGATGAGTTGGTCACTGTTGGACAAACTATGGGATACGATATGACAGGTTGTATAAAAAATTTGGAAGTAATTATTGAATCTCAAGGAGCGAATGGCGTTCATAGATGAATTTCTTATCCTTAAATATTCAAGGCCTCGCCCAAAAGGCCAAGAAAGATTGGGTTAAGGAGTTGTGTGTGTCAAATAGGGTGAATTTTGTTTCATTGCAAGAAACAAAAATGGAGAATATAGATCTTTGGGGTATAAAAAGGTGTAGGGGGAATTCTGATTTTGATTATGTGTAACACCCGAGAATTTTCAAATTTTTGAATGACTATTTCAATCTTTGACTTTTAGGGTCTGGCTTGACTTATAAGAACGACCATCTAAATCACGCTTTTGTTCGAGGTACGTGGTTACCTAGTGGAAAAAAGTTACTCGTGATTTCGGTCTATGCTCCTCAAGAGTTAAGGGATAAGAAGATGTTATGGGATTACTTAGTCATGGTTATTTGTAATTGGGACGGGGAAGTAGTTGCCATGGGTGATTTCAATGAAGTGCGAGATTGTAGTGAAAGATTTGGGTCAGTCTTTAATAAAAAGGGGGCGGAGGTGTTCAACAATTTCATTATGACGGCTAGTTTAGTGGAGGTTCCTTTGGGTGGTTGTTCGTTATTTGTGCATAAAACCGGGACAAATGAGCAAACTTGATCCGCTTTCCTGAATTTCTAATAATCTAATGTGTTCTTGTCTTCTATATCTTCGATTTCTTCGGACAGGTACCTATCAGATCATCGGCCAATTTTGATGCGTGATATTCATAATGACTATGGATCGGTTCCTTTTAAGTTTTTTCATTATTGGTGGGAGATTGATGGATTCGATAAGCTTATTGAAGATTCATGGAATGATGCTAATATTTGTGATCAAAATGACTATATCAATCTTATGAAAAAGCTAAAATTTCTAAAAGAAAAGATTCGAAAATGGAATGTTGTTTATAAGGAAAGTAAGAATGGTGGTATGAGAAACCTCAAGGCTGATCTTCATTCATTAGATGCTGCTACGGATAAGGGTGAAAGTTCAGAGATGGTGAGTAATCGTAGAATGGAAGTTATTCGTTTAATGCAAGACATGGAAAAGGTTGATAATCTGGAAGTTGCCCAAAAAGCTAAAGTCAAATGGGCTATAGAGGGTGACGAAAATTCAAAATACTACCATGGAGTGCTAAATAAGAAGAGAAGTCGACTTACTATATGAGGAGTGATGGTTGATGGTGTTTGGATCGAGCAGCCATCTTTAGTAAAGAAGGAATTTTTGATGCATTTCAAAAAGAAATTTGAGCAGCCTTGTCGTCAAGATATCCGGTTGGAGATAGATTTCAAAAATCGTTTATCTATTGATCAGAAAGATGATTTAGAAAGTGATGTTACTAATGATGAGGTGCGTAAGGCGGTGTGGGGATTGCGAGGTCTAATTATGTGACAAACGGCTTCCGGTCCGGATGGTTTTACGGTTCGGATTTTATCGGTCTGTTACTGCGAGAATTATCGAAAAGGGAGTTATAAAAGCTGTAAAATGGGTTTTCACTAATGGGAGCATACCTAATGGTGGAAACGCATCTTTTATTACTTTGATTCCTAAAATTACAAATGCGAATATGGTGAAAGATTTCAGGCCTATTAGTCTTATCGGTAGCATCTATAAACTTGTGGCTAAGATATAGGTTAATCGTCTTGTCACAGTGTTAGATGATTTGGTCAACGAAGTTCAATCAGCATTCGTGACTGATAGACAAATATTGGATGGGCCGTTTATGCTTAACGAGATTGTCCAGTGGTGCAAGAAGAGAAATAAGCGAGCTATGATTTTCAAGGTTGATTTTGAAAAAGCGTTTGATTCCGTTAGATGGGATTTCTTAGAAGACATTATGAGGAAGTTTAGTTTCGGTGATAAATGGTGCATGTGGATTCGGAGTTGCCTTCGGTCTTCAAGAGGTTCGGTTATTGTAAATGGTAGTCCCACGGAAGAGTTTTAATTCTATAGAGGTCTCAAGCAAGGTGATCCGTTATCTCCCTTTCTTTTTATTTTAATCATGGAAAGTCTGCATATTTCCTTCCAAAGAGTTGTAGATGCGGGGCTGTCTAAAGGGATTAAGTTGGGGTCTGCTCTTCATATGTCTCACTTGTTCTATGAGGATGACGCCATTTTCATGGGGCAATGGAATCAAACTAACATCGATACTATTACCCGGGTTTTAGAAGTTTTCTATCGTGCGTCGGGATTGCGAATTAATATGCAAAAAAGTAAACTCATGGGAATTGCGGTGGAAAATGTCTTGGTTAAGCAGGCTGCATCAAAGATTGGTTGTTTGGTTCTAAAAACCCCTTTCTAGTATCTTGGATGTAAAGTGGGTGATTTGATGTCGCGGGTTCAGTCATGGATGCATAACAACGATTTTATTATGTTCCTAACGTGAGTGATTTGAAAATAAAATTAGGGTTTTAGTTCAAAATCAATTTTTCTATAAACTCACTAATATGTGTAAATCATATGTCTACAGGAAGCATATTAGTTGTACATTGTATCCTAGTAGTTCTAATTATGCAAAATTGAAAGAAAATGGAAAATCCCTAATTTTAATTTTTTATGTTCAAGATGAACCCTAGACTCAAATTGAAAGAAAATAGATGAAATGCCTTACAATTGATGATCTTTAAGATGTTGTGAATGATTGTTGATGTTGATTTTATCTTCAATTTATGTTTTAATGGTTATTTTGTGTTTTGGGTGAAATGGGTCGTGTTCGTTAATGGCAGCACGAAGGGGGTGCTTGTTTTTGTGTTTTGAAAAATTTTGTTCAAGTGTTCCATTTTATATTCTGCTGATGACGGTCCTATATCTACTGGCGGTCCAAAATATATTGGGGGCCGCCCTCAGTCAAGGTTTTTGGACTCATTTTTGAGAAATTTTTTACGAAGAGGAGTGACGTTTTAATTTGCATTTCACAAA
>BQNB010193011.1:0-11570 GCA_026074375.1 Tanacetum coccineum
TACTTGTACAAAATCAAAAAACAATGTTTCTTGTTTGCTTATGCTTGGCCGTGAGTTATGGAGAGCACAAGGAGGAGAGAAAACAATTTTTTGGTTAAGTGAGATGTGTGAGAAATAATATTAGTTACTTCTCTTTTCAAAATGAACTTATGGTATGGTCTAGATCTACTTTCCTTCTCAATAAACCAAAAACAGGATGTTGTGTGTTGGAGCTTGCTCCTTGCCATGTATATGTGCTTAAGGAGAGGGTTAGGTACCAACTTGTGAGTGTAAAATTATCACATGTATGCATAAGGACTAGATAAACACATAAATGGCATTGTAGAAAACAAAATTATAAATATTACTCCTTTTGGGTGGCATATAGGCGGAAAACAAGAGAGCAAAAGACAAAACATATAAAACTTTGATATTTTGAATAATTATGCATGTACATGTATGTATTAATAAGGTGGTGATGCTTAATACATGCATGCATAGACTAAATCAGGTCAAGTAAGCATTTACATAAAACCTGAAAAATAAATGCGTTGACTTATAAATCATGCTTGTAAAAGTCATACATCACGTATTTGACGTACACCAATCTTTGTTTAATGTCGGTGTACGTTTAAAGTTGTTTTTCGGGTTACGCGATTTAATCTTAATGGTTACACGTAAAAGTAAAAATGTAAACATACAAAGTAGATAGTTTTGAGTTTATAGTCAATTAATGTTACCCATAAAGATTCACATAACAAAAGACATGATCCGGAGGTCGGGGAGGATTGAACAAATGTTTAGCCATATTATTTAGTGAGAGAAAGGAAAGATGTGTGTAGTCTAGAGAGAGAAACACACACACCTTATTACAAGTAAAATGACTCCTCACCCCTCCATGAAAGTATGGAGGGGATATATATAGGTCTTGACTCTCTAAACTATCTTAACTAGACATTTTAGGTCCCTGTGAGTCTTACCTATTTATACTAATGTAATTCTGTATTAGCCGACATATTTTAAGGCTAACAATCTTCCCCCAATATGTGGGCATACAGAATTACTTACAATGTTCCTAACAAGTACAGATACAACATAATATAATGACATTCAAGGCGCTTCCAATGCTGAAGATGATGTCTTTGTCTTCTAGTCTTGATACTTGTACTCCAGCTTGGATCTTCTTTGTCTTGACTTGTTCTGGAACCATTGTAGTATGCATGAGTTGGATTAACTTCCCCCCAATTCATGCATCATGTCTTTAAAAGCTTTCTTCATAGACTCCTTTGGCAGAAGTTTCTGAATAGCTCCCCCCCAAACCAACAAACCATATCTTGACAGATCTAACTTTAATGTAGCTTGAATGATCTTTCTACACATTAAATTTAAATGCACACGGAATTTGAGTAGAATAGAAAACAATCAAGCACAGTACCAATCTAATACTGCTTCGTATATTGTATCAAGGACATCGTCTTGATGATTATCCGTTCGGGGGAACATGCAAGAGATCAGCAACAATTCTTCTCACGCATGCAGAATACTTCACAAACCATACTAAGTGAAGTAGTATAGACTACTTCCCCCTGGAAGTTGACCTGATAACATCAAAGTATCAAAGTACACGTATTCCCCCATGATGGTTTCGAACTCTCGGAAGCATCATTGACGTGGACGACCATATACACGAGAAGTTCTTGTCATAAGCAACAATCTTGAAAAGTTATGAAAGACATTGAAGAACTTTGAAAGATTTTGCTGAGACTGTGAAGTATCATTGACGTTCAGTAGCTTCAAATATCCCGTGAGAGTTGCTGATCACATCTCAACCTTATACTCTCTGGCTAACTTACCAACCTCGTATTCTGTCGGCTATTGCTGTGACCACTTGGTGAAGTAAACCCGATATACCAAACTTGAAAATGAAGTAGAATTCCCCAAATTTGTTACTTAAGCTTGCACTGTTGTTGATTGAAGAACGGTGCAGAAGAAAGCCTCTAAGTACCCTATACACTCAACTAAGAGCCAAAATAAGTACAACACCTCTTGAGACTATCCACATCGGCATCTGCGTGTGACACTGAGCACTACAACGTAACTCCTTTAAGTGATAGCTATAACCCGTGAGTACTACAATGTAACTCCTTACATCGGGTATAACTAGATAATCCAAGTCTCAATCATAACTGTATACGTTCAAGCAAGTCATCAATCGATAGATTAGGTTTGAAGAAAAGGTGTAGAAAATAGAAGAAAGTCTCGATGATGAAATAAGTAGACGCCTTCGTGAAACCCACTTCAAACTTAAATAAGGGATACCAAATCAACTTCGTGATCACTTGACATTAAAATCCGAATTCCATAGCCGTTTTGACGTTTAAGTGAATCTTATTCGGATCGTTTTTAGTGTAATGTATCATGTTTGTTGTTGTTGTTAAACTAGACAAATGTTGTGTTTGAATGTCATCAACGGATCTACATTTGTCTAATTGAACTTGTCGTGATAGCATATTATTCCCGGCTCCATCATCCTATAATTACTAGTAGCAAATTACTAAGTAATTTTTCGGATATAAAATAAATTTCAGCCCAAGTTTCAACTTATACTCGTCCAAATCATCATACATCATTCCAATATCAACAATAACTTGTCCCGTTGATAGAACCCATTCCATCATTATTATGACAGCCCACATTTTAATTCAATAAACTGGCCCAATAATTTAAATCTCGTCCCAGCTTGCCATTAATCTGAAAATCCAGCCCAATCATACTTGTGATAAACTTGGCACACTCAACAAGCAATATACTCGTTCCATGTATTGTAGTGTACAGTTTTTTTTTTATAGAGCCCAAAGATATCACAAGCCCAAAAGTAATTAAGATATATAAGAGGAATGTATACCCTAATATTTTGGCAGTTTGTTAACCCTAATCCCAAAAAAAACGCAGACACACTTTCTTTGTGTCATCCCTATACATCCAAAATGTTTCCACCAACCAATCTCACTTGAATTCATTAATCTCCTTCATCAATCCGTATACTCCACCATTGAAACCCCCTTATCTTTTAACTGCCTATTATACCACCAAGTGATCAAGAACGAAGAGTTGACATGTCTTCAAGATTCGTTCAAAAAGGGTCGTATGTAGGTGATTTGTTAAGTGACAATTGAAACGAACGAATACTATAACATACTTGTTATAAGTGTTCGATTAATTGGAAAAAGAAAGAAAGATCAATGATGATATATTGCTTTCGTGTTCTTAATCTTTATAAGGTCTTGAGAATTAATTACACAACACGAAAAGAATAATCTGAGATCTTTGATTTGATTTGTGTTCGAGTCATAGTGTGGAGATGGAGATGGGATATGGTGGTGATATAATTTGTGACGAAGGGTTGTTTAGGATTATTAGAGTGAGGGATTGAATTGAGGTTGTGATGTTATTATTGATGTTGTTGTTGTCGTTTAATGAGTCTCTTGTGTTTTCTTCGTTCCTTGTCTCATGAGTTTATTCTGTTGACTGTCTTGACTCAATTGAGTTGACCGGGTCAACTCGGTAAATGCCGAGTTGACTCGGTTTGGGTTGTGGTTTAACAAAACGCAACCAACCCAGCAAAACGCAACCCATCTTGGTAGACAAAACGCAATAAAGATTAGATTTGGGCAGCATTTTGTTTGTATATTCATGATAATTGGTCTTCAATGATCAAAACGCAACACCAAATCGCAAGACCAAAACGAACTCTTGAGCAAAACGCAATCCCTTTTTGAGGAAAAATGCAACATGTCTTTGAGAACCAAAACGCAACTGCTTGTCTCCAGCCCAAAACGCAACCACCAATAATTTGTACTGTTGTACCTTTTTTTCATAAAAAAACCAGATCTGGGTTATTTCTTTAATCAAAACGCAAGCAAGAAGCTTATATAAAACCCAGATTTATTACTTGACTTTTAAGCACCAAAAAAATATATAACCACGATGAACAGTACGTGAACAGTGATGAACAGTACATGAACAGTAACATAGTGAACAGTAACGAACAGTAACATGACCATGATGAACAGTAACCGGAACAACAAACAAATGATACAATACACCCCTGCAGCTCTGGTACCAATTGTTACCCATAAAGATTCACATAACAAAAGACATGATCCGGAGGTCGGGGAGGATTGAACAAATGTTTAGCCATATTATTTAGTGAGAGAAAGGAAAGATGTGTGTATTCTAGAGAGAGAAACACACACACCTTATTACAAGTAAAATGAATCCTCACCCCTCCATGGAAGTATAGAGGGGATATATATAGGTCTTGACTCTCTAAACTATCTTAACTAGACATTTTAGGTCCCTGTGAGTCTTACCTATTTATACTAATGTAATTCTGTATTAGCCGACATATTTTAAGGCTAACAATTAATGACCTGGAAAATACGAGTTGTCACATGTTACCATTTGGAGACTTGGAAACATTAATGAGTGTAAACATGGATTATTGTGGCTTTGTACATTATTGAATATATACATATACATATCTTAACATTTTATGTGTATAGTTATTCATGACTCCAATTACTTTTTGTTGAGCAAGCTAGGGAAATAAAAACAAAAGTGAATTATTTCAAGCAAGTAAGTCATATCATTCAAGCACATCTTGGTGGTATTCACCAATTACATAGAGGTTACAAGCAGGGTTTTATTCTAAATGAAACATCCTAGAGTTCAAGAGATTCCATGATGTAAGGTGGCACATGGGAGTCACTTCTTCCACTTCAATCATTCGAGAAACATCGTTGGGATGTTTATTCTTGAGGTATTCAAAGAGTGTTGTCATGATCATAGCATATGGAAGTGACTCATTGTTGTAGTCTAAACCACTCAACCTTCTAGATATGAAGTAAGCGAAGTGGAAGAAAGTATTAGTTTTGATGCAATAAAGCATGTGGCCAACAATGATAGGCAAGCTTTTGTGAGCTTCAACCTCTACAAATACGTTTTACAAGAGAACATTTACCCATGCTTTTAAGTGAGGGTGAAGTTGGTGTTTCTCCCATGCTTTTGAGGGGATACCTTCACAATGGAACTAGGGTCTCATGATAGTGTTTTGAATCATGATGTTATTGACTGTAGGTTCACATGCAAGTGAGCTAGGATGATAATTTTTAAGTTTCATGAAGGCTTTTGTGTCGGTTGATTTAGTGAATAACAAGTTTACTTTGGAAGATACATTCAACACCCTTTCTAATTTCCTTAGATCCTAAGCATAGCCATGGCCATACATACGAAAATGAAGAGTTAATGTGGGTTGTAGTTGGTCCCTTTTTCCGTGGTTGGTCGTTGCACTGACGAGGAAACCAACGGTGCCATGAACGGTGTCATTGATCTTTTTTAGCGAATGGCAGACCAAAAACTCTATATAGTTCACTCTTCTTGTAGACCTGAAACTGAATCCATTGATTTAAATGTGCATTCTAATAAAATGTGTATACGTAAAATAATATATGTCCAAGAAATTTACTCAAGCCTATGGGGACGCACACGTTAATACGTAAAACAACAATATTAATATATTAAATGTAATATATTAATTAGTGATTAGTAAACGAACGTTTAAATAATTATTTATTTAACAGTAATTTCAAATGGTCGTTAAATGTTAAATACAAGGACCTAAATACAAAACGAGGAAAAGGAAAGTCCGGGAAACCCCTCCTTTGGTCTTATCCGATCAGTGGAGTTGTCCTATTAAGAAAGGGAAAGCTTAACTTGTAAGCCAAGTTTTATGTGCTTATATAATGAATCCTAAATTCATTATTTAGGTACCCATTCACAAAGCTAAAAATTATCCATTGCTTTTCCTCTCCTTCCTCTCCTTTGATTGATCGGTGAATAAACCCACAAAGGGTTTCGGGTTTTGTTTGTTTGAGTCGATCGAGCTATAGAAACCACAAGGGTTTTAGGTTTTGTTGATTGTCAAGAATCGGGATATCATTTGCTAATCACTACTAGTACTAGCATACATTATTGTTTGCTACGAACGTATTGTGTGTCGATATATAAGGATTATACTTTTAATCCTCGTGGTTTTTGCGTATTAGATTTATACATACGCGTATATTTAAGAACGTTGTTCGTTTACTATTTATTGCTAAAAGGTACACGTTTCTTGATCATTTGTTAATTACTTATTCTATACATGATTTATGTCTTCCATTGCGTACTCGTGTTATTAAAGGTTAAATAGTTTATAAAATCCAACAGTGGCATCACGAGCCATCGTATAGAATTTGTAATTATAAATAACATAAAATTTGACAAAATATTAGGGTTCTTGAGCGATTTTTAAGTCCTTTGGGCATTCTTGATTACAAATATTAAATCTTTATAGTTGTTAAAATTTATTAGACGAAACCCTAGGTTGTATAAAATTTTATGTGTTAAAATTTGATAGATTTAGTGGTTATATGATCGTTCTTCTAGTAATTAATTGTTAATTGGTTATCTGTGATAAACACATGCATGTTTATCATGGATTAATATATGATATGCGTTCTTGATTAATTGTTAATTGCTCGTCATGCAAATCGATGATAAAAAATTAAAATAGACATAAAAGGTTAGGTTTTTAGTTTCGGATTGTTTGACACCCTGTCACTAAAAAATTCGTAAATTATTCACATTAAGTCGAAAAATTTTGAAATTTTATGGTAGATCTACAACTCAGTAGGCTTTTGTAATTTACTGCAAAAGATGGGGAAGAGCCTAGCTATGTCATGTCGAGGCCTGAAGTCGACTGAAACTGTTTATCATCGTTTATGTGCTATGTGGTATTTATTTATATAAGGCTTATGCAATCGATTATATCGATGTATGTGGCCTAATTCATTGGAAGAGGGGGCTTTATGTGAATATGTACATAATTTAATTATTCAATAATTATGATCATCGTTTTATGATTTGCATGAGTTAATTGTTAATTGTTTAAATAAATGTTATGTGTATTAGTTGTTTATATTGTTTGTTTGTTTTTAAGGTATATTGTCACTAATTTATACACAAGGTGGTATTGAAAATTAAGTGATACACCGTAATAAGTAACTTGATTGAGTAACATTTTTATTTAAATTTATGATACGAAGATGTATGCATGCTTCTTCGAACATATTTTCCACGTCAAATATTAGTACTCTTTTTAAATAAGTTATTGCCATACAATTGTAAGAACACTTGCAATTGCCAAAAACATCACGTGAGACGTGTGTAGATTGTGTAGGATATTGGAAATCATAACACAATGGAAGATAGATGGATTAGCCAAGTTCTAGAGAGAGAAAGTGAGAGAGAAAGGCTTTCTAGTGAGAGAAAGTGAACTTGTATAAAATGACTAACCACTTCTTCCATGGCATAGAAGAGGCTTATATATGTCTTACAAAATCAGCCCTTAGGCTATGTTATGGGCTTACACGTTGGGTTTTATAGCCCGGCCCATTACCGAACATTACACATTAAACGTTAAACTACGAGCTACGATAAATGATACATTACACGGGGTGACTGAGTCTTTTTCTAATATCTAACAATCTCCCCCTAAGGGAGGTCACCCAAGAAAATACTAACTTAAGCTTAGCAATCTTCTGATTGATCTTGTGTTCAGCTCGTAGTCTTTGATTCTTCATGTTGTATCTTGTACATTGATGTAGTGGTATTTGTATTGTGGCTTTTGATTGAACATGACATGTGATTCTGAGCTTCTTTGAGATCATCAGCCAAATCTAATCTCTGATCATAAACTTGTGGTCTTTCGTCGTCTTGTGCTAGTGACAACTGGACCGGCATGCTTATACTTTTCTTGATGGTGAAAGCTTGATTATTCATTGTTCTTGAAGTTCCTTTAATTTTAATACTTGATCACTTCGAGAGGACTTAGATATCAGAGTTGTGGAATCTTTGAAACATACACTTGAGCTTTCATGAGATTTTTAGACGTATCGGTCGAGTATGAGCATGCGGTTATTAAATAGACTTCACTGGAACTAGGTATCTCCATCTCCATCTTTACTTGAACCTATAATAAAACAGTTAACAATAAAACTTGTGGACGAATATGGCTTTGTCATTCGCCAGAATTTGGTTGGATTAACCTCCAGATCCTGTGAGGACCGACCTGTGATCAGATAAATTCAATCTTAAGAAGAATCTCCTTGACAGGATTTCCAGTATAAGTGTCGGATCTTCCAATGTATGAACATCAGAATCACCTAACTTGCATGTTCTCTTTATCGGAACATCTCAAAGCAGACAGCACGATAAGAGTAAATCGGTAAGTTACTATCTTACCGATTAAAGAAGAAAATTGATTTGAAAATCAATCGACGTGTCACTTGAGAAAGTAATTTTGTGACACATCGAAAGTGTTAAGCTTTTATCAAAATTCATCAATCGTCAATTCATAATCTGGATCGATTCGATATCCAGTGTCACAAGTTTGGCCCATTAAGGATCTCACATGTCACCTACCATGAGCTTGTTTGATGTTGGCTCAAGAAGGATTTCCATCTTCATTGTAAACACATAAGTGTCACTCGGATGTTCTGGTAAAACCATAAGGATAATGCGTAGGACTCTTATGATAACCCGTGTTTTCACATTGTGTGAAGAACAAGTAATATGGAATATGTACCTAAGAAATTTTAATATGATGATCTCTTGCTTCTAGAATCAATTTGAGCATTTGGTTAGTGATCGGAGGCGTGAGCGGACGCCACGCTTTTCAAAATCAAATATCTCGATGTGAGAAAGTCAATAGAAACATGTTTAAGTCTCCGTGAGAAATGAAATAGAAAATCTTTTGAGAGATTCTGAGTGCTAGAGGGTGTGCATTGCATCACAGTGCGTCCATGATTGCTTTCTTACAATGTTAGCAATCATCTTTGTGATTCAGACACCAGCAGATGTATAGACTCGTTACCTTTCTGCCTAAGTGTATGGATGGCATCTTCTTACACCCATAATCAATGTAGGCATACATTTGATTTTTTGTTCTTTACCCCCCTTCAAGTGCTTACCGGAGACTTCATGCTATAACTTGTTTGGGTTTTGTTCCAGTACTAGCTCCATCTCAGTCGGTATTATTCCCATATTCTTACTTTTACTCCTTTTTTATGTCATACCTAAGGACTTCTACACTAACTAGTGGATTGTCCCTGGGTTGATCCCTCCAGTTCTGGCTAGATCATGGGAACTAGTACCTAACCTTACCAACCTTATAACTTCGATAAAAGTAAATACATGGTCGGTCTTTTTAGTATAGTTTACCTTGCCATAAAACCACTTAAAAAACTCAATCAGATACTTGTGATATAAATATCAAAACCTTTAGTACCTTGATTGTTTTTTAATTATCCGAAATGCTCCCCTCAACATGTACTTCTGTAACATTTCACATTTTCAAGTCATTTCCCGACTCAATTATTTTTATTATTTATTTTTAGGGTTTTACGCGTTCGCTTTTAATTATTATCTTATAGTTAAATCGCGTAAACTAAAAATCAATGTTCAATGTAAACGAACACCAAACAAGTTAAAGTTTACATCAAGCAAGTTCTATATGATTATTAAGAGGATAATTATTAAGCCTTCATAATTTATTTCTATTGGTTACGTAAAACGTTTACGTTTCACAATGAAAATATATTTAGGCATGCCCGGGAAGTACCTATACCTATCTATTCTCAAACCAATACCCACTTTTACGCCCTAAACATAAAAATTATACTATTTTTGTGTCACTAAGCCTACAAGGGCCGTTCATAATATGTGGTAACATTAACATAAGACAAACATTGTATACTATGGTTATTAACCACTTAAGTACACCTTAATCCCATATAACTAGAAATTGTCAAATCATTTGTACCCTAAACATAATCCTAGGCGTCCAAGGGTCATGGGGATTAGAAGGATCTCTTACAAAATCTTACATACACTTATAACATGTACCCTTAACCCCTAGCTTACCATAGTTAGTTTAAGGATATATGTTTAGTTAGTTTAAGGTTAAGGAACCAACACACTTTGCCTTGTTTCCTCTCCATATCACACGACACAAGGACCATTGTGTATTACACACAAATCTTAGCTAAATCTGGTACAACATATGATTAATTAAGACATGTACCTAACAAATCTTACACAAGATTTGTATCTTGTGTTTCCCTCCTCGAAACAACTCGTCACCCATACAAACCACCCTAGCAAATCTTGCATAATCTTGTACATCACACAACTCATTAATACATGTACTTAATCAAGCCTAAACTACCCTAAAAACCACCTAAGCATGTACTTAAACTACTACTCTTAGCTAGCAAAGGAGACATGGTTTTAAGAAGTGGTTTAGAGATATTTTCTCTATAAATAGGAAGGCTTACAACCAAGAGTGTTTACACACTCACACACTTAAAGGCACACTAGCAAAAACCACCCTTGTTGCTCTCTTCGTTCGGGTCACACAGCCGAGACACAATCCACACAAACATAACACTACAACTCACAAACAAGAGTTCTAAGGTATAACTTAGTCACCTATAAGCTAAAGTTATACATTTAAGGGTTTGGAAGCAAGGAGGATTCGGGTTTAAGCTTGGATTTGAGGCATACTAATTGGGTTTATTACACACTACACGACATCATACATTCAAGAAGCTAGGACCCTTTGTAAGTATCTTAGTTTGCATACACGTCTAAACTTCATATTGTCATGTGCCATAAGGCACGGTTAGCTTATGATATCAAACTAAACATGGGTCGTGCCTAGCATGGCACAACCCATGTACACGTCTTAATATACATTACATATATAGAATTGTGTGGTGAATTAAAAGCAATAAGGCACATAACAAAGATCTTGTGTGTAATTGAGCGTTTAAACATGACATGCACACGTAAGGATTTAGCCGAGAGGCTTGGTAATATGTTTTAAAAACAAAACCACATACACAACACGTATCATAACACTTAACAACTTGTTTTGCTAGATAAAGATGTGTACACTATAGTATATTCGAACTAGGGGTGTTTGGAATGTGTCAAGATAAGTTACAAAAACCCTAACATGATACTATTAGGCCTATCGAGCCACTAACGGGCCTAACAGCCCAATAGCCAGTGCTTAGGTGGACCAACAGTTTATTTATAAGCTAGGATGGAACTCATGGGCTTATTAAAGACCCTAAATGGTCATGGGCCTATGTTGGATGAGCCCACACTCCTAAAACCCTTGTCGAGCTCTTAATGGGCCTAAAAGCCCATTACCGCAGCTTATTGGCTTATGGGATAAGCCAAGGTTGTGAAACAACTTACCTAGGTCTACATCACTTAATTGAAGATAGAAACATAAGCTATACTAGTTGGCAACCCTTAATGGGCTAAAGATATATATATGGGTTCGGTTAAATAGGCCACGGGCCCTATAGACTCAAATAAGCTCATCTGAGCTTATTTACAAGTTGAGACAGCTTAAAGTAACTTATTGGAACTAATGAAATCACTTGCCACTTTTTAAATCTTATTTGGACATAAAA
>BQNB010193015.1:0-11570 GCA_026074375.1 Tanacetum coccineum
ATATGTGTATAAAAGTATGTATAAAAATATGTGTTTAAAAATACGTGTATAAAAACGTCTATAAAAATGTGTGTATAAAACATGTGTAAAAAACATGTGTATAAATCATGTGTATAAAAACATGTACATAAAAATATGCATATAAACGTGTATAAAAATATGTGTATAGAAATGCGTGTATAAAAATGTATGTATAAAATGTGTATAAAATTGTGTGTATAAAAACGTGTATAAAAATGTGTATAAAATGTGTGTATAAAAACGTGTATAAAAATATGTGTATAAAAATATGTGTATAAAAATGTGTGTAAAAATATGTGTGTAAAAACATGTGTATAATCATGTGTATAAAATATGTGTATAAAAATATGTGTTTAAAAATACGTGTATAAAAATATGTGTATAAAAATGCGTGTATAAAAATACTTGTATAAAAACGCGTATAAATTTAAAAATAATTAGAAAAAAAGTAAACAATCGTTAGTATAAAGGACTAACGTTGCAAACGTTCGTTGGCTAAAAAGCCTAACGTTGCAAACGTTCGTTGGCTAAAAAGCCTAACGTTGCAAACAGTCGTTAAGTGGAACAAAAATATAGCTGTTCCGGTAAAACAAGTTCGATGGTGCAAATTAACACAAAACTTGAAAGTTCGTTACGTTAAGTAGAACAAAAAAAGTTCATGTACCAAAACAAAACATTAGAGAAAGTGCGTTGCTACTGTACAACTAAAACCCTTCGTCGTATACCTACTACAAATCTCCATACAATATGTCCGTACATTGGGAGTGCTCACTAATCAGATCTAAACCCCAAAAACCAGACCGGGTTGTCAAGCCCATAGCTGTATTAATTGTATGAGCGGCTACCCATCACAGGTAGTTGACGGCTCACGATTGGGGTCTTATGACGAAAGCTACTCAAGCAACAAGATCTTCACATACGGGTCCAAGCATACACGAAAAACCTACTTGTGTTCGTTTTATAAAACTAGCATGCATCTCCCTCGCGGGGTTTAAGAAAAATATTTGAAAAGTGAGGCTATAAACTCACCGTGAGTAGAAGAAATGTCGATCAAGAAATCACGAGAAAAAGGGACGCCAAAGTCAACTATGACCTATTAATAATAATAATATATTATTAATATTTCAATTTTAATAAACATGAAACTTATTGTAATTATATTATATGCATGAAATTTGTACATTAGGAATCCATGTGATCCTCTTCACTTATTGTCTCTATTGGTTGCTTATTTTCTAAAAAAATTTGCCAATTTATAGCAACAGTTACCGCCTTAACGACTTGCAACAACATCAACACTTTGCATCTTACTCGATCTCCAAGTTCCTATGTATGTTGAACTTACTACTATGTTTTGCCCAAAAGCTCTAAGTAAATTTTACCTTTCGTTAACTCTAGCTTAGCGTAACTAACACAAAACAGGGCCTGCTGGAAGTTATCAAAAGTTGGGCATCAGCAGGCACCCTAAAAAATTATAAAATCTGAAAAAATACAAAAGGTCACACACATCATGTACAATCTCCAGGTTAAATTTCGTCCAAAAATATTCAGTTTTGACCCGCCTGCTAACAGTATCTTTACAAACAAAATTTTGGACAGCCTACACAGTTTTAGCACTTAATCTTGTACAAATGTTTTGACTAACTTTTACACCTTAAAAATCGACGAGGCCTAGTTCGTGGGAAAGTAGACTCGAAGTAGATAACTTTAGAGTCCTAAAATCCTAAATTTTTTTTTGACATGACCAAATTATAGCATCGCAAAATTGACCCATATTCGGATATAAAAACTATCATTTTCTAAAATTTGCCGAAACTATTATCTAACTAAAATCGGCCATAACTTTTTCGTTTTTAAGAGTTATAAGCTCTAATTTATATCAAAATGATCATTGGAACGACCTCTACAATTCTAAACACTAAAATCTCAGTTTACAACACACTAAATCTGTCGATTTTATGCCTAAACTTTCTGCCCTAATTAAGGGTTATAAAACTCATTCAAACCCTCAATGTTTTGCACCAATTTCACATCCAACACTCTAATACTAACCTATTAAACCATCCTCAATTATCAACAACCTCAAAAATCATATGCATTATATTCTATGGATTCCCAAGTCACAAAAATCAATATGCATGTATATATTTTTTATGTAACTATAAAAATTAAATAGAAAGGAAGTATAAATGATTCACTATAGATCAGATAGAGGGATGGGATCAAAAGTTATAACCCTTAGGGGTTATGAACTTGGTCCGAACACAATAAACAGAGAGCAGAAAAACCCAAAACTTGATTTTTATTCCACCCAAAACTTTGTTACAGTCAACTTTCCTTGATCTAACCTATGCTACTCATTTAAACACCTTAATTTAAGAAATCCCTAAAATACAATTTTTGAAGAAAAATTGGTGATTTATAAAATCTTCTTGCATGTGTGATTTTTTTATAGGAGAAGATTAAGGGTATTTTTAGGAGTAATTTGGTATATAAATAAAAGGTTTTGGTGGAGGATCGAAGATCAATTATGGTGGTTTTGTGGTGCTTTGCTCGACATAGAAGAAAGAAGAGAGATGGATAGAAAAATTTAGTCGTTGTAAATTATAGAGTGTGTGTGTGAATGTTCTGATTTATATAAAAGAAAAAGAGGGTGTTGGGTTCGGTTTATAGAATTAAGGGAGTGTTGGGTTTGGGCTTGGATTTATAAAAAACATATGGTTTATTGTTGTGGGCTTGAGGCTGCCGAAAACAAGGAGAAAATGAAGGGGCTTCGGCCCAATTTTTATTAAACGTTTTATATCTTTTAAATCTCGATCCTAAAAATTAACTCGACTCGCTAATTTTTATAAAAAAATAAATTTTAAACTTCGGTTCGGCCTGACACGAATGAAATATATTTAAATAATAAATAAATGAATATGTAGTTGGGAATTACATTATGTGAGCGCGAATGTTATTTAATAGATCTATTCGGGAAACGACCTCCCCGTTCGGGTGATTTGCTATCACCAGGAACGAACGTTATAGCATGTCGAATTTAGGATGTTTTCGGGTTGAACATCTAATCGGGCAGAAATTGCAATATATAGTTTAATTGCAAGAAATATCGTCGAGCTTCAGTGTCATGAGCTTAGTGTAAATGTAATCTATTTTTGTGAGATCTGCATGTGTTGCATTATCACTAAAAAGTCTTGCGGTCCTACACATTATGATTTTATCAAACCTATGAATTCACCAACATTATTGTTGACATTTTTAAGCAATGTTTTCAGGAGATCAATAGGCATGGGATGCCAAGGATGCATTGGGTTATATTTTGGATTGCACGCTTAAAGATTTAGGTGCATCATATTTGGGGAAATGTATTGTCAACTTTTGTAATATCCGACAATGAACAAGTAAAGCTATATGCTTTTGTATTAAATCTTTTAATTAAATCCAATGTATCATCTTAAACGACTTTTTGTGTCGTTCATATATATCTTGTGCTGTTGATCTTGAAGTAACACGCCCCGGACCCTTATTCCGCTGCGACCCAAATTTGGGGGTGTTACAACTTACATGAGACTCTCTCCATGCAGTCAATAGGAGTAAGGTTACTTGAACAAGAATCCGTAGCAGGGGTAAAAACATTTCTTCCTTCCGAAAGCTTGACCCAAACATGTATCCCAATTATCTAGCATTTTAAGGGTGGTGATTATTCTGACATAGCATGGTTCTTCCTAAATTACGCACAGTTGATCACGTTATGCATAATTGAGGACCAAACGACGTCATATACATCCTCGTCAAAACGTTTCTTTTTCATATGCTACATGCGTAAGTCATTTTCTTAGTATATAGAAAAAAATGATTAAAACAAAAACAGAAATATAGTTGTTTCAAAAGGAAGAAAAGAAGATAGCATCATTCCATGATCCATTCTTATTATTAATTTTTTTTAAAGAAAATTTGTTTGACACCATAGGGTCAGTTTATGAAATTTGAAAACACATTTACTATTGTTTACACGAACAGTTTATACAACAACATCAGTACGATTCGCGCAATGACATTTGTTCAACACACAAATTTGTTATTGTGATCCATAGTTTTAAAATCATCAATCTACAAAACATTAGTTAACATAGTTTGGTCAACGGGTCTCAGCAAGTATCAAAAATAATACCCACTCTTGAATTATGCAAGCAAGTATTATACACGTGCGAAGGATTCACTAACTGGAATCATTCATCACTCAAGGGCAACAACATCCACAATCACACAAAGCTCATAACCAAAGATAACCATAATCTTTCATAACCATAATAATAATAACGACGGTGATACACATACAACCAAAATTCCCCCAAGAATTTACAATCTTCGGTTCCAAGACTGATACATCCAATCACGACGATTTCTAAGTTTCTAATACAAGAATCCTAACATATCCGAATGGCTGCGGTGCTAACAAAAACAAAATACACCCGGCAGCATGACCTCACTAACTGGCACTAGCAGTTTAGTGACTATACAAATGGTCATAATCCAACCAAAAATCAAAATAAACAACCAATAGGACTACTGAGGTCCTGGAGGTCTCCTCTCTAAATCAGCAAGGCGTCTGTCCATCCCAAGAATGCACTACATCAGGGTACTCTCACGACTACTCATCTTGGCAACCAAAGTCTGCAGCTGCTGAATCTGCACATCTCTCTGCTGGCTCAATCCAGAAATCACCTCATCTCGCTGGGTCACAGCCTGCTGACCCTGCTCCACCTGAGTACCGACCTGCTCCAGTCTACCCACGGCTTAAACCATCTGGGATGCCATAACCTGTACCTGTCCCTCTACAGTAGAAACCCTAGGGCCAATCTCCCTAATAGAAATGTCATCTGCCACCTCAGCATCGCTCACCTGGATCACCTTCTTCACTAGTTGTCCATGTCCATACTCCAAGTTACCCATGCGGGTACTTAAATCCTCAATCACTGATGGAGGCACATGAAATCCAGGTGCTGGGAGGGTGAAAGATTGTCCCTCAGCAGCAGCAATAGATGGACCTCCTACCTCGTAAGTGCTCGATGGAGGCACAACTGGCATCAAAGGTGGTGTGACAGGAGCCATCAACCACTCCTTGTAGCAGAGAATGCTAACAACAAGAGAAAGTGGGAAGGTAACCACAATGGGCAATGTACTATAAAGGGCGGGAATTGCAAGAAGGTTGGCCACATGACCCGGGAGTGTAGGAATCCTACTGCTGCTAGGAATCAACGAACTCACACCTGTTATGAGTATGGAAGTCTGGGACACTTCAAGAGTAAGTGTCCAATAGTGAAGTTTCAGAAACGTGTGGACAAAAAGATCAACACTCTTTCCGAACGCCAGGCTGAGAACAAGAGGAAGTTGAATAACACTTCCAAGAACAATCAGAACCACACAAACGGGATCCCGACAAAGAGGACAAAATACTGGCAAATCAATAATTAAGCTTAACGCTGCAGGGCACGGGGAGAAGACATTTTAGGCGGGGGGGGTCCAAGCCGTTTGTCACTAAATGCAACTTTCATCCACCCCCATAATTGGGGGGGAATTTTTGGTCAATGTGCTCCCAAAACGCCAACAGGTGCAACATAGTAGGCCTTCTGGTCCATAACTGTAGCGGAGACCTACATATGACATTAATACTAACAAACAAAGAGGCAAGGGGAAAAGTCAGAAGAGTTATGAGCTTTGGAATGTGCGGAATCAAGGGCCTACAAAAGGATGCCAGAGACGAAAGATACAAAGTCATAAAAACCAAATTCGAAGATTACTCGAGCACATGGAGAGGTGCTTAACTTAAAAGGATGAGAAACCAATCAAGCCCTAACAACATTAAGGATGGATCGAAGCTTAAAAAGAGAAAGTTGACTAGCCTTACCTAGCAATCCTAAGTGAAAACTATCTTAGACTTTATCTCATTAGGACGTTATCATTGTATTTCCCTAATATTTCAGTTGTCGAAGGATTTCGTATTATCTAACAAATTTATAGTATTATGAGAAATTTCGTCAATAGTAACTTAGGTTCCCGATTTCCTCTTACAAACTTCTCTCACGATTATCATGAAATTATAACGCAATTTTGACGAAGTGAGCAATGGCATCGTTAGTCATCAATTTTACATGGACCTGATATACTATGATAATTAAGGGAAGGTTCCATGTCGTGCTGAGAGTAGTCAATCTAAAACCTATTAAGGAAACTATTTTCTATTATTTCAAATTTTGGGGTTTTTTTTTTTTTGTGTGCGTAGTCAATAGAAACGCGTTTACTTTAGAAATCGAATTTAGTCACCCTATAAACTAAGCAGACATTCACTCCGTCTTAATATAAAGTTTGCATCATCTTTTTTAAACGAATCAATAAGCCGTGAAGCCAAGAAACATACTAGTCGCATCTTTGACAATTTTCGATATCAATTTTACTTGCCACCTAGAACAATTTACTAAAATCTCCCATTCAACATAGACTTAATGCACGTAGAATTTTGACAGTTTTGACGTCTTGATTTAGTTTGGCATGGGTTGGCATGCTACCCAAGTAGTTTTGTTGTGACGAAAAGATCATTCGTGTTTCATTCGGAAACGAAACATTGATTATTCGTAATGACGAAGGCAACCGCGTAAACGAGTCCCAATTAAACATCATTTCGTGCACTAAAACGCAGAAGTACATGGAAAAAGGATTTTCTATCTTTTTGGCACATGTCACTGGAAAGGAAGTTGAAAGATAAGTCGGAGAAGAAGCGACTTGAGGACGTGCCAATAGTTCGAGACTTTCCCGAAGTATCTCCTGAGGACTTGCCGAGTCTTCCTCCGACTCGACAAGTGGAGTTTTAAATTGATTTGGTACCTGGTGCTGCACCTGTAGCACGGGCACCTTATCGATTGGCGCCTTCTGAAATGAAAGAGTTATCTGAGCAACTGAAAGAGCTATCTGACAAAGGCTTTATAAGACCTAGTTCCTCACCTTGGGGAGCTCCGGTCTTGTTTGTCAAGAAGAAGGATGGATCATTTCGGATGTGCATTGATTACCGGGAATTGAATAAACTAACAGTGAAGAACCGTTTTCCGCTAACAAGAATTTGTGATTTTTGAATCAGCTCCAACGGGCGAGTGTTTACTCGAAATTCGAACTAAGGTCAGGTAATCACCAATTGCAGGTTCGAGAAGAGACATTACGTAGATCGGCCTTCAGAACTCGTTATGGCCTATTACGAATTTCAAGTATATGCCATTTGGTTTGACAAAACGCCACCTGCAGTATTCAGGACCTTATGCTCATCGGGTATGCAAACCATATCTGGATAAATTTGTGTTGTCTTTATTGACGATATTACTGATATATTCGAAGAACAAGGAAGAACATGAAGAACACCTTAAGCAAATCTTAGAATTGCTTAAGACAGGTGGTAGTTGTATGCAAGTTTTAAAAATGTGAATTATGGATTCTAAAAGTACAGTTCCCTCGGTCACGTGATAGATAGTGAGGAATTAATGTGGATCAGTAAAGATTGAATCCATTAAGGATTGGACATCTCCTAAGTCACCAACGGAGATTCGTCAATTTTTAGGTCTTGCTGGGCATTACCGGAGGTTCATTGAAGGGTTTTCAAAGATCGCCAAACCAATGACTAAGCTTACTCAAAAGAAGGTCAAATTTGAGTGGGGCGATAAACAAGAAGCCGCTTTTCAACTGTTGAAGAAAGTTGGGTAGTGCACCAATCCTTGCATTACCTGGAAGGAAGCGAGGGGAGGGGGGTAGATTTCATCGCATACTGCGACGATTCAAAGAAGGGTTGGGATCTGTGTTGATGCAAAGGAAAAGGTGTATTTTCTTATGCATCACGCCAGTTGAAAATTCATGAGAAGAACTATACAACTCATGATTGGAACTTGAGCAGTGGTGGGGGGGTTTTCGCTCTCATGATTTGGGACATTATTTCTATGGATCTAAGTGTACGGTGTTCACCGATCTCAAGTGTTTGCCAATACACATTTTGGATCAAAAAAGAGTTGAACATGAGCAACGACGTTGGTTAGTGTTGCCTAAGGGGATTACGATTGCGATATTCGTTATCACCCGGGGAAAGCAAATGTCATTGCTGATGCTTTGAGCAGGAAAGAACGAGAACCACCGTTAAGAGTTCGAGCCTTAGTCATGACTATTTAAGCCAGGGATCCTTCCAAAACGATCTTAATTGATCAAACTGAAGCGCGAAAACCAGAGAACATTAAAAGTGAAGACGTTGGGGGAATGTTGATTGAAAATGCTAAATTTCCAGAAGCAATTAGAGAACAAAAGTTGGAACCACGTGCGGATGGAACCCTATGCCTCAATGGCAGAAGTTGGTTACCTTGTTATGGCGATTTACGGACTGTGATCATGCACGAGTCCCACAAATCAAAATACTCTATTCATCCGGGTTCCGACAAAATGTACCAAGATATGAAGAAGCTATATTGGTGGCCCAACATGAAGGCTGACATTGCCACCTATGTTACCAAGTGTTTGACCTGTGCTAAGGTCAAGGCCGAACATCAAAGGCCATCGCGATTGTTAGTACAACCTAAGTTACCGAATGGATAGTGGACAACATCACCATGGATTTTGTTACTAAGATTCTAAGTAGTCGCCAAGGTACGACTCTCCATTTGGTGTCTTGTTGACCGAACTCACTAAGTCTTGCGATCTTCACACGATGAGAGAGACTGATCTTTTGGATAACTTGCAAGAATGTACGCTGAAGAGAGGTGGTCACGAGACATAGATACTGTCTCAATCATTGATGATCGCGACCCGGATTCGCATCAAATTTTCGGGGGCACTGCAGAAAGCTTTGGCGTTCTAATTTGGTATCGAGTACTGGTACCATCCAACAAACAGACGGCATAGCTGAGAGGACTATTCAAACTCTCGAGGATAAGCTGACTTGCTTGTGATAATCGACTTTGGAAAGGGTTGGGCTAACACTTTTGCCATTTAGTAGAGCTTTCATTACACAATAGGCAATCAACTCTAGCAATCAAGGGCCGCACCATTCGAAGCATTTTATGGTCGAAAGTGTCGCCTTCACCTGTTTGTTGGTCTGGAAGTTGGAGAATCTCAAATCATCGGTCCAGAAAACTAATTTCGAGAGTCCACGGAGACAAGCATCATGATTCAAGCAAAAGGATGCAAGCCGCTCGTGTTACGGACAGAAGTGTTTCGATGACTTGAAGCGTAAATCTAATGGAATTCCAAGTCGGGGACAAGTTATGCTTAAAGTTTCGACTTGGTAAGTGGGTTTGTACGTTTTGGACAAACGGGGAATTAACCCTAGGTTGTTGGACCTTTCAGGTATTAGAAAGGTTGGAGAGGTTGCTTTACAAAGCTCGAGCTTCTGATAGTGCTGAGTTAGGAGTTCATTAATTCATTCCATGTGTCCAACCTGAAAAGTGACATTGCCAACGAACCATTAGCCGTTCAAGGTTGGATGGACTTCATCTTGATGTCAAGCTTCATGTCTGTTGAGGAAACAGTAGAAATAGTGGACGTGATGTTAAACGGTGAAGCGAAGGTCGGGATCCCATATGTCAAGTTCGAGGAACTAAAGAGAGGTCATGAGTTACACGTGGAAGTGATGACCAATTCCGAGAAGAACATACCACACCTCTTCATACAGACCACACCGTCGTCATGTGCTGCATAATAAGACTTGAGGACAAGGCTCGTTTAGTGAGCCTTGAGGACAAGGCTCGTTTAACGGGGGAAGTCTATAACACCCTGTGTTTTCAAGTCATTGACGACGTCGATAAATCCACAATGTACCTTTTGTATTGTACGCATTTGCTTTAAATCATAAATGTTAAGCTAAATCGCGTAAGCTAAAAATTAGCGTTCAATGTAAACGGGCATCAAACAATTAAATGTTTACATCAAGCAAGGGTTAAGTAATTATTTTGAGAATAATTATTAACTTTGTTCATTTTATTTTTATCGGATACGTAAAGTGTATACGTTTCGCGATAAATTGCGTTTAGGCACTCCCGGAACCACCAAAACTTTTCTACGCTTCAACAAATACCCACATTTATACCCAATACTCAAATTTTACAAAAATATATCACATATGTCTCTATTTGGCCGAAATTAAAGAGTTATATACAATAAAAATGGAAGAAATCTTGCAACTAGGACAATGTACATCACTTCTCATTAATACCTAGCCATAACTTGTTCTTTGACCAAAGACCTTGACCAAGAACCCCTAAGACCCTCTTTTATGTCTCTTTGACTAATCTTATATCATATATACATGCATGCATTGAGATAACATCATACAACTCTTTTACACTTAGTAAAATTTTCACAAAACTTCTCTTTTTCTCTCTTTGAGCTCACGGCTCAACACACTCTCCCACACAAACCCATACAAAATTTTATTCAACCTATACCCTTCTATACACATCCATTATAAGACATTCTAAGGTATTTCCAAGCATTGGCTAAGCATTTTCAAGTAATAATCAAGAAAAGGAAGACTAGGGTTTTATTAAGTAAACAAGGGTTTTCTTGGTTATAATCTTGGGTTTAAAGTCTAAACAAGGGTTTAGCACTTATTTTTCATCATCCTACATCATCTCATTAAGGTTATCTTAAGCCCTTAACTTTTCATTTACATGATTATATGCATATGTGATGTTTATATAGTAAAATCACCATTAGGATATGTTTAACTTGTAAACATGGATTTTTCTTGTAAATATAGTTTTATGAACTTATACACATGTTTTATGGATAGTAATATGAAGTTATAAATGGATACATAAGTATTTTACAATCTTAATTAAGCTTAAAAAGTGTTGATGTAAATTAGGGTTTTTAAAAGTTTCTTAATATGTTTCAAGTAAAAGAAATACAAGTGACATGTTAAGGTTAATTATGGACCTATAGTAATGATATATGATCATTAAAATAAGGATATAACAAGATGAGAAGACTTGTATACTTATGGTTATTATGTAAAAAGTATAAAGAGGTAAAACATAAAAACTAGGTCAAAAATGGACTTATGAATGTTATGTAAACATTCTGTCCAAAAGTGTTATAAAAATATACTTATTTTATATTTTTATAAGATAATACATTTCACGACGATTCCGAAAAAGTAAGAAACTTGTCAAACGGATAAATAACGAAAAAGTTATGGTAAAAACAAGTTATACGATAAGTAAACGGATTTATAAAAGAATTTTTATAAAAACTTTTTTGATAAAAAGTATTCAAACAGTAGGTTTGATATTTTTAATAAATAATACATATTTTTAGGATTCTAAAATGATAAGAATCGTAATTTTTCAATTAATAACGAATGAGTTATGAATTTCGCGAGTTTACGACAATTAAAACTTTTATAAAACTATTTTTATAAAAGTTACTATTCATGACAGAAAGTTATTATAACACCCTGTGTTTTCAAGTCATTGACGACGTCAACAAATCCACAATGTACCTTTTGTATTGTACGCATTTACTTG
>BQNB010193016.1:0-11570 GCA_026074375.1 Tanacetum coccineum
ACAAGAGTTAAAAACGTTGATGGTCGATTGTTTGGGAAGGACGACAAACCATTGAATGTGTATAGACGTGCTTAGTTTGAGGAACCAACTATTATTTCTGATGATAGACCAACGGGTGAGGCTTTTAATTCTCCTAAGGATTGTGTTGATAACTTCTACGAATCTACTGGTAATGAAGGTATGAAACGGCTTCTTTTGCTTCTATGTTTAAGGACAACACGTCCAAGAAGACGGTTCATTTATCTGAGTTAAGGAATGACGAATATGTTAGTGGTGCTGATGTGTCTATCTCATGGGCATCGGTTAATGAAGTAAGTGATCGTTTGCTAATACTTTATAGGAAAACGACTTGCATTTCCTAGAGTTGAAAATTATGTTAAAAATACTTGGGTTAAGTATGGACTTGAGCGCGTTATGTTGAAAAATGGACTTTTCTTCTTTCAATTTACAACCAAAGAGGGCATGGAACAAGTTCTTGAAAATGGCCCATGGCTTATTCGGTTAGTTCCTATTATTTTGAATACTTAGACTCTAAATACGCGTCTTAAGAAGGATGAAATTACTACGACACCGGTTTGGGTAAAATGGCATAATGTTCCCATTGTTGCTTTCTCGAAAGTCGGATTGAGCTTAACCACTACCAAGTTAGGTCGTCCCATAATGCTTGATTCGTATACAAGTACAATGTATCTTAATTTATGGGCGCAATACCTATGCTCAGACTCTAATTGAGGTATCTTCTACATCTGCTCTTTTGGACTCGTTAATTGATATCCCGTTTCAAAACGGGTTAAGGAATTCCTTGGAAAAGATTAACATCGAACACGAATGAAAACCACCACATTGTGATACTTGTAAGATTTTTGATCATATGTGAGCACTATCCCAAAAAGTTAAAGACTACTACCCCTACGATGGCTTTGTAGAAGTAACTCAAAAAGGGAAAGGGAAACATGCTTCCAAACTACGACATATTGATGGTGTCCGGTTGACCAAACCTAAACCTAATTACTTTTATTGTCTTGTTGGCAAATTAGCGAATGTGCATGGTGATTCTTCCACATCTCAACCCAAGGAAACGGTTCATACAAACACTCAGTCGACTGTATCAATATTATTTCCGCCAAAAATTCGTTTGATGCACTTGAGGACTAAGATGATATGTTTGAAAATGATAGGCTCGGCTTGGAAAAAAGTAATAATATTGAGAGTACTATTAATGATAGTGATATTGAGGAAGTCAAAAATGTTTTTGTGGAAGATAATGGAAAACCCATGGATGGCTTGGTTGATGATGCACGGAAGAACGAGGAGGCTCCTCCTAAGAAGACTCCCAGAAAAACTGGTATTTGGTCGGGTAGAAAAAGCGGACTCTCATAAAAGAAACGTAGCTTTCTCTCTTGAAATGAAGGTTGACTACTTTAAAAGGGATGATATCGAGGAAGTGGAGCATGATAATGCCTATAGCAAAAAAAGTTGATGATTTACGTATAGTTATTGACATTTCTTGTGAGTTAATTTAGTTTTACTTCATAGGCTGTGTCGTATTTACATAGAGGTAGTTAGTTCATGAGATTGACATGTCAATCTTATGTTGTTTTGGTTTAAGCACAAATGGTGCGTTCAAGTTCTGCCTGTTTTTGAAGCCATTCGTGCCATTCCGAACGAGGCTTTTGATCTTATACTTACACCAATAAAAAGAACTAGCAATGACATTTATCAATAAGCATCGACTCGAGGTTTTCTTCTCGTCAAAATAGGAGTTGTTTCGATAGATCCAAACGTCAACCACACCAAAATGGGAGTTCAAAACTCCTTTCGAACATCTTTTGGTTTGGTAATCCATACGAAATTGAACAAGCCTAAGACTTCCATTCTGCTTATGAGTTCTAGTTTGTCGTGATCCAAATTCCACCTAGCTCAAAACCTTTTAGCAATGTCCGAACCAATCATCACCTTAAAGAACAATTGGTCCGACGATTCAATAGCATTACACAAATAGGACCACGCCATATCCTGATGTCATAACCTCTACGAGAATTGTTGAACAGGGTAGGTAAAGCATCGGTCATTGTATATTTCAGGCAAAGAACGTTGTTTTTTATCGGACTCACTTTACCCATCTAGTGTCTTCTCCAATTATTCGGAAGGCATATCCTCATCGATACGGGTCTCACGAGCATGAGGCCACCCAGATATTAACCCGTAGCTCTCCAGATTCCAAATCTATCTGTCTAGCGAAGGACTATATTGACAGAACGAACAATACTTCCAAGCTGTTCGAATGATTTTGTCGATACCCCCTCAGGAATTCGCGGAAGGAGCAGACCAACTGTGTCACCCTTTTATCTTGGAACTAAAAGTAAAATACCTTTGAGGATTCAAGCGCGTATAATCTGGGAAAAATGTTCTTTAAAAATGCCCCCTGTATGCAAATGAATCCAACCAGAGACATTTGGTTGGACTCCCCGGTTTCCTCTTATGAGTCAGATTATCATAAACGTACATCTTTTCTTTGAGAGATCGACTTCACTCAAAATCGAAAAAGCACCAACATGATTTGCTAGTAGAAGTCCATTCCGTGAATTTACACCCACACCGTGAATGCCACAATAGGTAGTTGTTTCTAAGATTGACATGTCAATCTTATGTTGTTTTTGTTTAAGCACAAATGGTGCGTTCAAGTTCTGCCTGATAACGGACTGTGATGTAAGACCTTACCTACATTCTTTGTACTTCAACGTTTTTTGATGCAATATATTTTACCGAGAAAACCTTTTACCAAAAAACAAATAAAGTTGCAAAATAAATGACATTACCATAACACTATTAAAGTTTTTACAGTAAGATCCTTTGCTCACATCGTAAATACCGGACTCATGTCGCGATTGAGCTTCTTTTTGTCTGCTTGCGTCGTGTCATGTTCCAAAATTCTTTGTAATGCTACTCGCGTCGTGACTATACACTCGTGTCAAGTTCCCATTTCCTCTGTATCTTCGTTCGTGTTGCGAGTATCCTACTTGCGTGGGGATCTGCATACAATTTGTTTAGATTATAAAAGAAAATGGCAAAAATAATTTTTAATTAGAAAATATAAGGTCAAGTAGACGAAAGTGAATGCAAGGCTATGATTGATCGATCAATCTTCATGTTTCTTATATAGTATAGTATAAAACAAACCTAAATAATTAATAATGTTAGTCATGTAAAATCGCCTCCTTTACTAAAATAGCAAGTTACACGATTATCTTTTCATAAATGGAGTACATAACTAGCTTATTAAAAGATTATAATACCTAGAAATTTTATATATCAAACAATTGTTCGTCTAACATTTTACAAATTTAAAACACAACTAGACATGTTGATGATTACCATCATAACTGTTAAAATTGATATCAAAACCAAAAGAAAAAAGAAAAAAAGGGAAAGATTTGCATACATAAAAAAAATTAACCAGAATGAAATTAACCCTTTTAATAATCATATCATATTTGCATGGAAGTGGATTTCGGAAAAAATAAACATCCTTTACTGGTATAATATAGTATATTTATTTTAAGAAGTTAACGTTTAAACGGTACATAACATAGATAAGAGTTTAGATTTTTTCTAAAAACATCGATAGATAGTAGTTGGAAGAAGAATAAATACGTGGGGCCCACAAAAACGACAGCCAACGATACACTAAAGCCTACCCAATTAGATTAGTTCAATGGGAAAAGCTGTTTCTTGTCGTTTCTATCAGCGTTTCCAATGTCAGTTCGTAGCATTGGCTGCATTGTCAAATAATAGTTTTATAAACTAGTATTTGTATAAACTTACTTCACCGTATTAAGTTGGGTATCAACATCTTTTCTAATATATCAGTTTTCTTTTTTCCGCGACTAACATGCAACAAACATAATACAATAAGTGATCTACATCTCCTTTTTTTCAATTTTTTAACAATAAAATTAAAATTTCATTAATAATAAAAAACATTACATAAATTAAAATATAAGATAAAATAAAAACGTAAACGTATGAAATAAAAACCTAAACATTCAAAAACAAAGTATCTTTGTGGAAAAGCTTAACCAAATTTCTCAATGTAATGTAAAGATAAGTTGATGGTTTAGTGGAAAAAAAACACCAAAACATTATGAAGTATCAAAACAACTCCCACTGTGGCAGGCTTTCCATAACCCCCCTCTGTAAGGACTCTGTGATGAATTGTACAAGGAATTGTACCGGAAAGATCTTTAGATGTTACAGTTAACTCACCCAACACATTCGGCGTACAGGTTTTGATTACTGCTACAACCTTTTCAAGTTTCCCATTCTTACAAAAGGTTTTTCATATTGCCAAAACAACCACTTGTGATACCCCCTTGAGCATTTAGATACTCAACCTCGCTTAGTCATGGACCATGCGTAAAATGATCATCCTCACTCACATTCTCAATTATTTTCCTAACATACTCCTGCGTCGACATTACACAGTCTTGGCCACCTTCCTTAATATTTGTTGTTTTACGGAGCTACGCCGCTAAAACAATACCCGCAGAACCGGTATAATCCTAACCGCATTTTCATCATCAAATCGATGAATGGGAGACGTAGGACGGTTCGTATTTGGTTGTGATAAAGAACTGCCAACGTTATGTTGTGAGATGTATGTGGTGTCGTATTGTTGTTTTGGAGCTACAAATAAGAGTTGTGGTATCGTTTTGTGTTTCGTGGAGTGTTTTGTTGAGACATGATGAGTTGTGGTATTGTAGATGATTAATAACATCAAATGTTTAATATTTTTCTATATTAAATTCCCGTGTTTATTACGTTATTTTATATTGTTTTAATATGAATTTGGTACTTAATCCGTTCATATTTACATATTCAGGTTAATCAAGGCATTCAGAAGAAATGACGTGAAAAATGGATATTTCTAATGATGAAATACTCATGGAGTAATTTACTTATGATTTAGAGTCCATTATGGGAGGCTCGTGAAAGAATCAAGTGGAGAAACGAAGCCGAAAGTTTAAGAAATGTTCCCGAGATATCTCCAGAATCGTGTTTTAGTATTTTGACCATAACTTCTTCATACGAAATCCTTTTTAGCTGATTCAATTGGTCATGGAAAGAAGAAAGAGATATCAACAACTTTCGTGTTTTGAGCTAAGCCTGGATCGCAATTGAAAAATCACAATTTAGCAAACTACGACGTAGCTCCACCGGGGCAACTACGGCTTAGCTACTTTAACTACGGCGAAGTTCTGCACTTACAACTACGTCGTAGCTCATTCGAAACCTATAAATAGAGGCCGATTTTTTCACTATTCAGCATCCTTTCTCCTCCCATCCAAGGGGACAATCAAGGCACCATTCCAAGCCATTTTCTAGCAATCATCCACCACTTTCCAAGGGATAATTCGCATCCAATCATCATCATTAGTCTTTCATCAAGTAAATTGTATCTAGCTTAATGTTTAATTTACCCATGATTTCTTACATTAATGCTTATGTAATTTACAACATGTTTGGCTAAACACGATTGTGTTAGCCTTGTTATGATTATTATGATTTCTTGTTAGCCTCAAATTATATTATTAATCTCGGTCTTTATCTCATGTATGTTGTAATAGGCTAGAAGGGTAAACGGGCTCGTTTAAGTAATCTAATCAGTCACGTGTTATGGGCTAAAGCCCAAGTAATCCCAAGTAATCCTGAGTCCGGCCTGTAGAAAGCCCATAGGCATGTAAGCCTCATGGTGTAAGTATAAATACCCCTCTCCAAGTGTGGAGAGGGTGTTGGTTCCATTTGTATTTTTACATTTGTAATTCAACCATTCTTTTTTTTTTCTCTCTCTAACATCTCTCTACTTTTCTTTATTTTTCTTCTTATCTATTTTTCTTATCAAATCCATGGTGAAGTGAAAGTGTATCCGGGTTCCTACAATTGGAATAAGAGCCTAGGTGCGTTTTGTGTTTTTCATGGTGTTCGTAGCTTAAAAACCGCATTTCGTAGCTTATTTTTAAGCAAAAAGCTTCGGCTTTCTCTTGGTTGGTGGTTTGTTTGTGCAAAATCTTGAAACTTTCTATTCTCTATAGTTTCTAGCTTATTTGTACAAGTGGGTTATGGATTTTCATAGCTTATTTTTGAGTTTTTATGGTTCGGATGATTTTTTTTACTTAAAATCTTGATTCAAAATTTTTCGTGTTAAAAATCATCAAGTTTGCATTTTCGGGTCCTAATAGGCTTAGATAAGAAGGTTGTATAAGAAAAATAGTGTCAAAATCGTTCAAAATAGGTCTTTTTATGTTTTGAAGATTGTGGGTTTCGAACAGTTGGAACCGATCTACTCAACCGATCTACTCAACCGATCTACTGACTCCTTTGGGAATCGATCTACTGAAGTCAAGAAGGAACCGATCTACTCGTTCCTTTAGGAACCGATCTACTCGTTCCTTCAGGAACCGATCTACTCACTTCTTTAGGAACCGATCTACTCACTCCTTCAAGAACCGATCTACTCATTCCTTCAAAAACTAATCTATTAGTTTTTTTAAGGAACCGATTTATCACCTAGAACCAAACTCAAACACCTTCCATAACACCAACAACAAACACAACACTTAATGCAAAAACGATCCGAATAAGATTCACTAAAACGACAAACGGCTAAAGATTCGGATTACGATGACAAGTGATCATGAAGTTGATTTGGTATCCCTTATTTGAGATTTGAAGTGGGTTTTCACGAAGCGTCTAACTTATTTTCATCATCGAGATTTCCTTCCTACTTTCTACCCATTTTCTTCAAACTAATCTATCGATTAGTTGACACTTGCTTGAATCGTATACAGCTTTATGATTAAGAACTTGGATTATCTAGTTATTTCCTGATATAAGGAGTTCATTAATAGTGCTTCACTGGTTCTAGCTATCACTCACTTAAGAGTTACATTTAGTACTCATGTCACACGCAGATGACGAGATGTTGGATAATATTTACGAAGAGTGTGTACTTCCTTATACTTTTGATGCGGGTATAGAGCACTTATAGAATTACAATCACTGCAGCCGTTCTTAAATAAAGCACTAGTGCAAGCTTAAGTAACAAATATGGGGGATTGTACTATTATATTTCAATTTGGTATATCTGGTTTACTTCACCAATGGTCAACAATAATAAGCCCGACAAAATTAACGAGGTTGGTAAGTTTAGTCAAGATTATTAAAAGGTTGAGATGTAATCAGCAATTCTTACAGGATATTATTGTGCTATTCCAAGACAATGGTGTACTTTACAGTCTAAGAAATTCTTCAAAGTTACTTCCAACGACCATTCATATACAAAGACCTTGATTATACCGAGTATTCTGTTATTCTTGCTCATCTCCTACTACGGTTCTGAAGTCCAAGAAGAATTGTTCAGTTTTGGATTTCAATATTTGTGCTTTAGAACAGAGAACTTCTCAGTATATGAACGTACACGACAATGAATGCATCGAGATAGTTCGCAACCATCTTGGGGGAAATGTGAACTCTGGAACTAGTTGAACTTTGATGTTACCAGGTCAACACCCAGGTGGAAGTAGTATATAAATGTTGTACATCCGGGACTTAGTTGACTTTGATTTTTACCATGTAAACTTCCAGGGAAGTATATATATCTACTTTACTTATATAAGGTTTGTGGAAGTATTCATCATACGTGAGAAGAATTGTTTCGATTTCTCGCATTAACCCCGAACGAATATTCAAAAGAACCTAATGACAAGTAGCAGTGGTATTTGGTGTGCTCTTACTTCTTCTTCTATAAAATTCTGCTGTGCACTTTAATGACATATAGAAGATGGTTGAAGCTACATCAAAGTTTCAGGATCTGCTCAAGATAGGGATGCTGGTTTGGGGGAAGCTGATTCAGAAACTTCGCCAAAAAGAAGTCTATGAAAAAAGCTTTTCAAGACATGTTGCATGAATTGGAAGGAAGTTAATCCAACTCATGCATTCTACAATGGTTCCAAAACAAGTAAAGACAATGAAAATCCAAGCTGGAGTACAAGTTTCAAGACCAGGAGAACTCAGAAGACATCTTCAGCGTTGGAAGTGCTTTGGAAGTCTTTATTTGTGTTGTAATTGTACTTGATAGGAACATTGTAAGTAATTCCGTATGTCCACATATTGGAGGAAGATTGTTAGCCTTAAAATAGGTTGACTTATCTAGAATTACATTAGTTCAAAAATAGCCAAACACACAGGGACTAGATTAGACTATTTAGTATAATTTAGTTGTGTTTGGACTATAAATACCCCCTCCATACTTCCATGGAGGGGTGAGGATAATCATTTGTATTTCATAAAGTGTGTGTGTTTCTCTCTCTAGAAAACACACACATCTTTCCCTCTCTACTTTTCTCTCTTAATAATATTGCTACTTATTTCTTTTATCCTCCCCGACCTCTGGATCATGTGTTTTAGGATAGAATCTTATGGGGTAACAATTAACCTTTCCAAGTTAACCTTTAACCTTATTTCACATAATTTAACCTTTAACCTTTCCAAGTTAACCAGTTTTGCACCGTTAGTCCTCGTAAGCTCATTAATCGTTACAAAAGCTCACGTACTTCAATTTCAACAACGATTTCAACAACAATTAATCATTGTTTCACGGTTTCTTCTTGATTTTGTAAAATCCCATGAAAGATTCCATTCTTTTATTGGTTTAAAACAAAGACTTGTAAAATCCCGTGAACGTTAATTGATTTCAATCCACAACAACAATCACTTTACCTACTTAAGATCCTACACATCATTTTCACTTCAAAGTTTAGGGTAAAATAGAAAAGAAAGATACTTGATATGTGAGAAATCACATATCCTTTCTATATCAAAAATGTATCTAAAAAGATAAAATTGTGCATAAAATGCTTGTATATTGCTTGTTTTGTCTTTGTGATTCTGTAGGTACGGATATTACAAATAACACAAGAAAACGGTCAAAAACCGGACAAACACGGACACGAGAACGGAAAAGAGTGCACAAGAACAGGGGATTTGATTGCTGAAAGATCAAATAGTCAACATAAAGTCAACTCTTGGTCAACCACAAAAAGACAAAATCCTCAAAATACCCAAAATGCCCTAAATGTTAAACCTAATTTCACCAAAAGTCCCTAAACCCTAACACCGTTATCTCCTTATAATAAAGAGATAACGGTCGTTATCCCTTTATAACACAACCTTATAACCAAGCCCAAACCTCATCACCCGGCCCAATTCCATTTTTATAAATCTCGGGCCCAAAGTCAACCCTCACACACCTGGGTCAAACAAAGATATAAAAAGGAAAAAAATGGCGCGGGAATTCATTTTTACTATTCATCATCTCTTTCAGTTTAACCTCCCGTCAAAATCAAAGGGGTAATTAAAATTGATGATGTGGCTCTATGATTCGAGTACCAAGGTACGATGTGGCAGAGTTAGATGTCACAAAAGCCTCTCATTGGCCAAGACACCACAAGAAGGGACACGCGGATATATGAAAGAAACACACAAGGACAAGGATTTTTACACTAAATCCTAGCCAAAAGAAGCACAAAAGGTCTGACACACGGAATGCCACGTTGGCAATCCGTGTGCTCATCATTTAATCCAACGGTGATGAATGGGAATCCAATGATTGGAAATTAATGAAGGGTCGTGATCAAATGGATGAGGAGCGGGCTAGACTCCTAGAAGCTTCACTCCAAGGCTATAAATAGAGAGCAAACCTCACACACACATCATCTTCTTTTTCTAGCTTTTAATAGTAGCTTAATTTAGTTTTAGCTAATGTAATTTTAAAATTCAGTTTTTCATCTTATTGTAATCTTCATTTCTAAAGTATTGTAACCCGTTTTGAGTTAATGCAATTTTAGTTTTAATTTGCAAAATCTATTGTTACTTATTAAGCTCATTAAATTCCAAAAGCTTTTATTAACTGTTTCATAAAGTTCTATTTAAATTTAAGCTACTAAAAGCTCATCAACAAGTTCATTAAAAGCCTTATCATCCCTTGGAATTGGATGGCTGCTGGACGATAAGACTTGGTAATAGTCCTGGAAGGTCAAAGGTTAGGATAGAATAGGACTTGATTTGGCTTACAGCTATAAGCTATAAGCTGTCTGCATAAGCTCTATTTGAGCATATAATCCATGTTCAGCTAGGATTTCAGGTTTCATTTCCTTTTATTCTTAATATTGTCTCATAAATCAATAAAAATCTAAAAATATTAGCATAACTAGTAGCTTAATGATTCTGGCTTATTTGATTGTTGGTATAAGCTCATAAGGTCTGTTAATAGTTGTTTGTTATCTGGTAATTAAGTCTTGTTCACTAGATCTCTATTTCATAAGCTCAAATGAATTTTGATAAAAATAAGGGGTGTTTGGCATAGCAGTACTAACTACAAGTTAGTACTGCTATTGGCCATTTGGTCTTTAGATTTTTGTTTTAATCTTTCATTTAAATCAGTTTATGCTAGATTTATAAGCTAGGTTAGAGTTAAGAGAGTTATCATAAGTTAGATTAATAAAAATCCAAGTCTGTTAAGCCTCTTTTGCATAACCTAGTTTAATTGATTCTAGTAATTAACATGACCTTATTTGCTCTTAGTTGTGTGTTTAATGAGTGTTAGAATTAGTGTTTTAAGTCTGCATCAAAGGTTTTAAAGTTTTGTTCATATAAGTGCAAACTGCATCAGCAGTATTAAGTATCAAGTAGCTGTTTTCAATTTAATAATTCAGAGGGTATAAGTAGCTTATAGGATTTGGTTTTTGGTTTACAAGTAGATCTAGAGTAGTGGTTAATCTGTTTCAAATTAGTTTTCAAAAATAAGTTCATTAGCATATATGTTTTTAGCATTAAAATAAGCTTTTTGTCTTTTTAAACCAAAAGTAACTAAGTGTTCTTAGTGTATAAGCTGTTTTCAACAAGCCTTTTCATTAAGCTCCTGAATTTCAAAATGGTTTTAAAAAGTTGTTTTAAGTAGTATTTTAGGTGTACTTTTTAGGGTAATAAGCCAAAAGTCCATAAGGATCCTTTAGCTTATTTAAAAATAAGCTCAAAGGTGCCTTAAGGGGCTGTTTGGTTATCAGTTTACACCAATAGTGCTTATTCCTTTATTCTAGCTTATCTGCTTATTGTTATGGCTTATTTAGGTTTAGCTTAGCTTATTAGTTTAGTATAATCCCATTTTAGCTTATTTGGTTTTGATATAAGCTTATTTGAGCTTATTTGCTTTCTAGTGTAAAATTTTAAGTGTTTTTAAGCTTTTTAGCTTTTCTGTCATTCTAGCTTATCAATTGTGCTTATTTTAGTTCTTATGTGCTTATTAGATATAGCTTTTAATCTGTTTTAGCTTATTTAACTTTTCCCTTAGCTTATTTGTTCTTAAAAAGCCCAAACAGTTTGCATTTTATAGGTTTATTAGGATTTGCTTATTCTGTCTTCAACTGCTTATTTGAGGGCTTATTTTAGGTTTATAAAAAAA
This sequence comes from Tanacetum coccineum, assembly GCA_026074375.1. Lineage (NCBI taxonomy): Eukaryota > Viridiplantae > Streptophyta > Magnoliopsida > Asterales > Asteraceae > Tanacetum > Tanacetum coccineum. The sequence continues at coordinate 11,519 of BQNB010193016.1, forward strand.
GTTGTTTTACAAAAGTTGCTTATTTTTAAGAGTTTTAAAAAGTTATAAAAAA
>BQNB010193017.1:0-11570 GCA_026074375.1 Tanacetum coccineum
AGTAAATGCGTATCGGACTAAAATAAATAGTGATCATTAATATAGTCGTACAATGACACGAAAATGAGAAATGTTACAGCAAACTCCACTAGACATATATAGTCATCCCAATTTCCTGCCCATTCTAAAGCACATGAACGTAACATATCCTCCAATGTTTGAATCGTACGCTCCGACTGTACTAAACTTGAGCCTGGTTCCCCAAGCTTTCTGTACTAAACTTGAGCCTGGTTCCCCAAGCTTTCTGTAAACCTTTCCAGAAACGAGACGTGAAACGTGGATCTCTATCTGATACGATCGCTGATGGAGTACCGTGTAATCGAACAATTTCTTGTTGGAACATTTCTGCTAATTTACTAACGGGGTAATCCTTACGGATAGGAAGAAAATGTGCCGATTTAGTCAAGCGATCTACAACAACCCAGATAGCATTGTGCTTCCTCTGAGTCCGTGGTAACCCGGAAACATATATTCATTCGTATGATCAAATTAACATGCATGGCTATTTTTCTTGTGTTTATACTGAATTATAATGATGAAAAACAAGTCATAAATTACCTTTGATAATTATTGATGATTCTATGGGTTTATAAAATTCGGTGGAGGTAATCGAACAAAACCAATACCCGAAATCAAACCAAGCCTCCATAATCTTTCTCACTATTTTTCCCACAATCCTTGACTTTCAAATCACCTTAGAAAAATTCGTATTTGCCTTGGAAAAATCTTATGTGCCGCCTATTGATTTTATTAGGGTTCGGTGCATTTGTTTTTAGTGATTTTACAAATGAAAAATGTATAAGGAATTAAGATAGGTGATTTATGCCGAAATTTGGGCCTTTTAATTTGATATTATCAGATTTTAAAACTTGCCTAATTTATTTCATAATTATCCTAATTTATTTGTTATTAATTTGTAAAGTATAAATATATAAATACATATTATTTCGGCATAATTATATATATATAATTATTAATTATTTTTCTTGTATAACATAATGTATTTTAATCTTGCAAAATTTTATAATTGCCATATTTTGTATTTTCATAATTTCTAACACTTAAATGAATTTATTTAAGCTTTTATGCATTTTTCTTTCATTAGGGGCATTTTGGTCATTTTACTCTTATTGAGATTTTTAGGTTTTACAAAATGAGACTATGATAATCACACGTGATTTAGTAAGTTTTTTTTTATGAATGGCTATTTTTATCAAAGTTTGATCGATTTTTGATCGATTGCGTCATAAATCGCAAAAGGTTTGCTAAAAAATTGATGTTAATCAGTTAAATGAAATAAAGTTAGTTGATGTTTGAGTTTTGGATGCGGCAATTCAGGTGGTGGATTCTTAAATTCAGGTTATGGATGAAGTTTTTGAAGGTTAATATATATGGAGGTTACTAAAGTTTACAAAAATGTTCGCCTAAGTAACTAGAGTTTCATTTTGTTCACTGGGGTTACTAAACTCTTAGTTTGAAACCTCACTATAATTTCAGTGTTATTCAAGTAACCTGAATACATATTTTTTGATAAGTTATGTGTAAACCCCCGTATTTAAGGTCACTACTATTTCTAATCTCATAATTAATTTATAAATTTTAAACAAGTTACTTTTGTATTCCTTCTGATGAAACTATGTGACCAGAAATGCCACCTTACTCAAACCAAAATTCGCACTGGAAAACGTGGCATATAATTTCTCCTGTCGTAAAATTGTAGAACGTGGCGGAGCTGCTCTCGTGTTCTTCTTTAGACTTAGAGAAGACCAGAATATCATCAATGAACACGATGACGAACTTGTCCAAGCATGAAAAACTCGGTTCATCAAGTCCATAAATACAGCTGGAGCATTCGTGAGACAAAAGCATAACAAGAAATTCATAATGGACTATAACGCGGTTGGTGTTCTATTTTGTGCGAAAAGCTAGTCTTGGAAATGTCCTGCTCTTTTTCACTCGCAATGTGGTAACCAGATCAGTAACGTAATCAATCTTGGAAAAATTGTTTAGCGCCCTGAAGCATGATTCAAATAAATCATTCGATACGTGGATGGGGCTACGATTGATGAATGGTTGTGACTTGTTCAATTCATGGTAGTCGTTACATAATCTCTGCTACCGTCTTCTTCTGTGACAACAGAACCGGTGCACCCCATGGCGGATACCCTCGGTGCGAATAAAAACCTCGCTCCAACAAACTCCTGAAATTGATCCTTTAACTCTTTTTAATCTAATCTCGGTTTTTTGCCATGCGAATAAGGAGCTTTAGAGATTGCTCAGCTCCGAGAATAAGCTCAATGTTTAAATAACATCGCGTATTGAAGGTTTCCTGGAAGTTCTTCCGGAAAATAATCCTGAAATTTGGAAACAATCGGCTGATTCATGGAATAATAAAATGTCAGAAGTTCGTGTCCATAAATGGTAGCATGGATATCCTTCACAGCCATGCGATTGTAAGGGTACGTGCTTTTAAAGCGGAAATGATTTCATAGATTTTCCCGGGTAAGGAACCATGATAAATAAATTCAGGGAGCATGAATATCGCCGAATTATAACACGACGGATGACAGTCAATCGTTAGCACGGTGTGCTGCTAAACCATGCTCTCACCCCCATACCCAGAAATTCTGTCAAATTCACACAATCCAAGGGCATTTGTTTAAACTGGAAGTGCGTTAACTGAAACGAATCTTGTCATCAAATATGTAGAGGAAAGATCTCTATATACTATGGGTAATACGTTCGTGAGTCTTTCGATGGGCGTGGTGTATACATAATACATGATCAGTAATATAGGTGTCATAGTAAAACATGAGCAAACTTGGTTAGATATCACAAATGCGTCGCCCCGTATCAATAAAGCAATACTGCTCGTCGCAACCGAATATAAATAAGCACCAGTGATGGTACCTGAGAGTATTGGCGGCCTGATCCTGAGTAAGTGCAAAGACACGGCCTGATGCGTCTGGCTTCTTGTCAGCATGACCAGACGATAACTTAGTACAGTGTTTTTTGCAGATTCCGTGAAGGATGGACCAGCTGGCCACATTTGAACAATAGTTACAAGCAGCACGACGACCCTCTCTGGGTGTCTCGGTCTCATGTGTTGCAAAACAGGGTGCGGATAACCCTCAGAGGGTAACCTGGTTGCTGGGAAGCCTGATTCAAAGATAGATATGAGTGACATGAACCTTCGAGGAATATAGAGAATAATCTTTGTTATTTCAAATGATTTACCCGTGTAGGTAGATCGGTGGGAATTGTGACCTTTGTTCCTTTGGCGGTCCAAGTACCAGAATTCCTGTTTACCATGACGTGATGTTAGATTCCTCATATAACAGATAACAGACGATAAAGATTAGATTTGACTTGTTATTGTCACGAGAGGGTTGCTGTTATTGTTGTTACGGTAGTTACCACCACCGCCCTGCCTGTCAGACCCTTGACGGTCATTTTTCTGATCATGACCCCGGTAATTATTCTGCTGAGTGGCCGACTGATATCGGTCTCCACTCTTATGCCTGGAGAATAGTTGAATGGTACATATTATAAGGATAGGGAGGTAAAACATAGAATAAGGTCGCAAAACTTGATCTACAGAAAGTTTACCTTGTCTGAACGTATCGGAACTTCATAGTCATCCCGTTGGGTCACGAAGGTATCTCTAAGTTTTGCGTGCAATTGGACCGCATCCGCAATCCTGAGCAAAACGTCTGTAAACTGTAGAACATGACTATGGTCGAGGATTGACTTATGATAGACCCCAAACGAATAAGTTCTTTGCCTGCTCGTCTGCAGTGTACCAGCAGCCTGTCCTAAGGAAAACCAGCTAGGCGAAGGAAACGCTTGCATGTTACTCAGTACTATTTTCACTCGCCCTTGGCGGATGGAATGGTTACTATCTTTCAAGCGCTCTTGTTCGGCTCGAGGGAAAAAATGAAGCAAGAACAGTCTTTGAAAGATGCCCATGTCAAAGTAAGGACCCTACGCATCTCCTCCTTTGGCCTGCTTATAGGCCTTCCACCAAGCCAACGCGTCACCCTCGAACTTATACACAGCCAGTCTGGTCTTAAAAACACCATTACAATCCATCACGTCGAAGATCTTCTCAATATGGGAGATCTAATTCTCAGCATCAACAGGGGCTACTGCCTTCTCGAACGAATGGGGTTTCTGCTTATTGAAGCGCTCAAGCCAAGTATGAATAGTGACTGGTGGAGTATTACTACCCGAAGCACCAGCGCGGTACTCTTCGCGAACCTGCTCGCGCATTGTGGGCCATGGCTATCCACGGCTGCCTGACGGCCCGCAAGTTGAGTTCAGCATCGGTAGCGTGTTCACCATCTGACATTTGCAAAGGGTTTTTAATGATTAAACGATTAAAAGGTCAAAACGGACAGAGGATATAAACGGTCGATTCTGAAAGAAACCTAAAGTCTACCCATATCCTCCAGGTCAAGGGTTTTAGAGGCCAAACTTTCACAACACTCTTACTACTTATGATTCCTTATCAACAGGTCGAAAAAAACCTGGCTCTGATGCCATTAATTGTAACGACCCCATCTGGAAAGGAGGTTCGAAGTATAATCATGGTGTCATATCAAAGCATTATAAGGCATAAGTCATAAAATGATAACATACGACGAGGTGGAAAGCGGGGGAATCAAACATCGGCCTCCCAATTATGAGTATCAACATGAATAAGTAAAGAAGTCTAAAGGGACGAAACTTGTGTTCCAAGATAGTATAGCACATCAAAATGTCTGCGACCTAAAGAAAGGAAGCTAAACAGGTCACTTCCTAAGCACACTCTCTCATGCCCAATCTCCCTCTAGATACCTGCCGTATAAGAAAGAGAAAGAAATACGGCTGAGCATATACGCTCAGTGTAGGATTTAGAAACAATGTAAGCAATAAGTATGAATCTGGATAATAAGTATAAAGGAAGCGGAAGAATCAATGAGTGTCAGGAGGAAAACCTGGAGAATACATCATGAAGGGAATAGGAAATTAAACATGTAAAACACTGGGTAAGTGAAGTCAAAGATGTCATGAGATATCATGGATAGTATAAAACATAAAATATAAGGAAATGCCAACGGAGCTCATATAATCATACTATGTCTATAATACTTAATGAGTGAATACTGCATATATAGAGGGGCTGCCTCAACATGTAATAGAGGGGTGACCTCTTAGAATAATATGGGTGGTGGAGGGATCAGCTCCAATTGTGATGGGATGTAGTGCACACCAACCAACCAATCACCATGAAACGTGTGTAAATCGGTAAACAGGTAAACTAGGATGCACCATTACGCCCCTGAATAATAATGGCCAAACCTGAATATAATCTTGCTAACATGAAAAAGGGACGCCGCGTGAAATCACTCATCAACGCGGAGGCAAGGTTCGTGACACAGGTGCCTCATGTGTCACGGTCATGGTACCTCCATGACTAGGTGGTAAGTCATGTAAATCATGGTCATGCGTATATATAGCTCGGGCAATAGAATAAGTCTTGAAATCAAACATGTAAAGGATCATGGCAAAAGACATAAAAATGGGGAAGCATAGCAGTTCTGGGGGATATGAATCATGAAAAGGGTAACGAATTGTCCGTACTGAAAGGAGGAAATATCCATACCTTAAGTCCAGCAAAGAAGATGAAAGAGAAGGATGAAAGAGATGGAAACTACTCCTGCTTCACGTGATCTACATGTTAAAGGACTTGTATAAGTTACTTGTTCATGATTAAGGTTACTTTCCATTTTTAGTAATTTTCCATTTTTAGAACTTTCTATTTTTAGTAACTTTCTATAATTAATCTTGATTCCTGATTTGTACGTTTCTTGATTAAATATTCATGATTAGTTTGTTTCATGAATAGTATTCTTGCTTATTAATGGGGTACTTTCCAAAAAAATGCAGCTTCTAATTATTGCTATGTTTCCCACAAAATAGACTTTCTTAATTTAATTTCCCTAATTGATAACTTCTGTATTTAATAGTTTCCATAATTAAAACTTCCCAAAAAAAAAGACTTTCTTAATTGCAGGATTCTATATATAGCAGGTCTATGAGAATTAGAGGTTTCTATAAATAGCAGGTTTCTATAATTAGGTTATTTCCACGTTTACACTTTTCATAATTAATAAGTTTCCCATTATAGTAATTATGTAACATATCATAAGGTTAGGGTTTCATGTCAATTATAATACTTTAGGGTATAAATAGTAATTAGTTATAGTTAAGGGTAATAAATGGTATTCTTCGTGATTTTATAAGTATTAAACGTAATTAATTTAAATTAAAGGACTTAAACATAAACATAAATTACGTTCGTGATCTATTTACTTGTTTTATAAATATAACACAAACCAACCACCCATTTATAACCTCTCGAAACCAAACGCACCCTGAAACATTTTAAACCTTTCATGTTCGTTTTTTATTATTCACTTGGTTTTACAATACGACGCATATTAAAGTATAACATTTACGTCGTTAAGGAAACTCGAATCAAACAACAACCACGAGCGACGTCATAGGGGCTCGGTCCCCTCCTCTTGTTCGACCAACCAATGCCCAAATGGACCAAAACTTATATGCCGAGCACCCTTGTGGGTCTCGGCTTGTTTACCCACTCGGCCAACGTGATTTTACCGAGAGCCTTAAGGCTCTTGGCTTGCTTCCCTTTGTGGCCAAACCATACCCGACTCAACCTGAGGCCACAAAAGCAATTGTGCCGAGCCCCGAGGGGTCTCGGCTTGGCTGGGTTTCGGCCAAGAGTAACTCGACAGCAGCCCCGACCAATAACTATCATGTGCCGAGACCATTAGGGTCTCGGATTGGTCTTTGTTCGAGCCACACTCCACTCGACAACATCCCCAAGACTACAATAGTCATGCGTCGAGCCACAAGGGCTCGTATGCCCTTTCTGTCGAGGAGGCAACAAATAGCCATTGAACACCCCTTTATTTTAAATCCCAAGCAAGTGTAATGCTAGAACAACCCGTAGAGCCAATCCTTTAGGAATTACACCAACTATTTGTTTCGTTACACCCTTACACCTTAACCTACCCTATTAGATTAAGCTTTAATTTACAGTTGCTAGTTGCTTAAAGTGTAAAGTTTGTATTTCCTGAGTCTTGTGTCATTTTCTATCATTGGTGCGGTTGGAAATTTGCACATTGCAAATGGGAATAAATATTCGTAGTCAAAACTCATGTGATTTTACTATCGTCATAATTAATGTTGAATCCGAAGAACGAAGAACTATCGAAGAAATTATCCAGAATTATTATGATCGTGAAGATGGTGAAACTACACCAAGATTTAAAGTTTAGTTAGCAAAAAAAATGAGAAAAATGCAACAAAAAAAAGAGAGAGAAAGAAAGTTAAAGATAATCGTTTCGCAATTACCGAAGGAATTAAACAAAGGATTGATTATTCGTTGATACACAACAAAAATTCAACGATGTAGAGTATTGTATAAAGTGGAAGATATCTCCACTTGCCTTGTATAGTATGTAAAGTTTTGGGATGATTAGGAAGTTGACCATTACGGGAACGCCAACTTAGGTTGTTGTTTTTGATCAATGATCAAGACGTTGTAAATAGTTGTGTCTTAATCATGGTAACAGTCGGGAAAAAAGTGTCTAGCAACTTGTATCTTAAGTCTTAATCTATTTGTTTCTTGATTTTTATTTAACAACAATTTACTTCCCTCTCACCTGATGATTAGCCGTTGGTTTTACGCGAAAGAGGACTTGTTCCGAGCGTTGAATGTCTACTGCTGTCATTTCGCCAATGATATGTATGTCTTAGCTGCCTTGTTGGTTTACGACTTTTGGTGAAATTTAAAAGGTTCATACCCTATATCATTCTTCATCCTAACCGTTGGTTAAATTTGAATGAGGGTGTGATCGAACAAACATGTCTATTCCGTCGTTACGGTCATGTATGTGTGCTTCAACTGCCTTGTTGGAGTGGTACTTCTGGTGAAAGATTGTAGAACGATCAACCGTAAACCTTTCCATACAAAAACCCATATTTACCTTTATAAACTTGTTACTCCTTTAGTGGTGGAGATGTGTATCCTTGCCAAGCTTATGATATAATACTCATCACGACCGAGCAATTGAGCAAATTAGTTACATGTTAACATATAGATTAGTTGAGTGATTTGAGTGTTTTCATCTTCATATTTCATGAGGTGTTTGGTTGTGTACTTGTAATTGATCGAATAAGTGCTTTAACGGAAAATATTCTTAGGGATACATTTTATAAACTTCTAAAGACTACTTGAGGACAAGTAGGATTCAAGTGGAGGGATATTTGATGACATCAAATAACGTCTATTTTATAGCGTCATTTATCCTATGTTATTAAAACATCTTTGTATTAGTTATTGGCTAAAGAATTGTTACTTAATCGTTTATATTGAGAATTGCAGTTATTCTGAGTAATTGGTGAAAGTAGCAAAAGGCGCGCATCTGAAGCTTAAATGAAGATATTTTTGAAGATTACTATTTCTGAAGGACCAATACGCCGTTATCCATTAAGGAGCTCGGCGTAATCCTTGCCTGCATTCACCAAAGACCACAGATGAATAAAGCTCAATACGCCGTATCCAGAGAGACTCAATACGCCGTATTCAAGATATAGTATGTGAATATTCTATAAGATATCAAGCGTGGTCCCTGTTCCAAGAAATCCCCAGTATAGAACCGACTTCCAGACCTTATAAATAGAAAACTCAAAAATAAGTTTTAAGTGTGCTAAATCATATTCTCGATACCTAAACCATAAAAGTCGATTTTCAGAGGAGAAAAAGAGCATAAGAGGTCGAGCAACGTTATCAATTCCATAGAAGACAACGTGTAATTCCATATACTTTAGTAATCGTTCAGTTTTTGGTATCATTCGTTAACTCGGTTAGTTTACTTTGGCTAAATAATTGCTTTTGTATTTATTATGACGTTTGAAGGCTAATACCTTCGGGTATTAGCCATTATTATGAAGATCTAAATGTTTGGTATTTGTTTATCTCGATTTCTTGATTTATCGTTGAATGCTTGTTTATGTTTATCAATTTATACTTGTTTACGCGATTTTGTATGTGACCTATCATTCAACTGGATCTAGTGATATCTACCAAGTAAATCTAGAGTTTGGGATAGCTCTCCATATAGTAACTTATACATCTAGAATCATAGTTACACAAATATCGTCCTTCTAAGTCTGTGTCTAGGATACGCTTCAGGCTCAACTAGTTAATTAGACATTGCCAATGATTTATTGATCGTGTTGACTAGCAAGTGACCTAGATTATTCAACAAGTAACGTTCTGATTCCATTGGATAGTTGGACAAGTAGACTACTAGTGTATAAATTACCATTAAGCGGTAAGTGGGTAAAGTCTAGACCTATCATTCAACTGGATTTAGTGATATCTACCAAGTAAATCTAGAGTTTAGGATAGCTCTCCATATAGTAACTTATACATCTAGAATCATAGTTACACAAATATCGTCCTTCTAAGTCTGTGTCTATGATACGCTTCAGGCTCAACTAGTTAATTAGACATTGCCAATGATTTATTGATCGTGTTGACTAGCAGGTGAATAAACAAACCAACATTCTAATCGGATTAATAATGGTTAATACAGTTTTCTTATATTTGACTCGACCGCTCTTTTATCTTTTGTTAATTAGCTTGCGTGGGTTAAAGTGCCTTGAATTGATTGTAGTCACCAACCAAACCGTGCCAGTCTCTCAGGCTGAAAATCCCTTTTCCCGTTAGAATTAGGATTTAGACTGACATAGATTTAGAATAAAATAGAATTAACATAGATTAGATAACCAAGATATTAATTAAATTGATAGATTTAACCTCGCTTCAAGTGTTTGACACCCTACTTATCACGAAACTACTACCGATCGGGTACACTGCCCGTTAAAGTGTTGTTTTTGGTTTATTCGATAAAATATAAATTTAAAACTTGAATCAATAAAATATACACCACACAACGACACATCAGACTTCAATGTTAATGACCTCGTCAATTTCAATAGACTCATTTTCTACATTATTATCTACGTTTACTTTTCTTTCTATAGCTTTTACTTCTCCAATATCATCATCCACCAATGGAGATAATTTGGTGGGAGGATGACTTCCATCAAATGTCACGTAGAGTGATTCTTTAACTTTCTTGGTGTGTTTATTCATAACAATATAAGCCTTGCTATTTTGAGAATATCCTAGAAAAACACCTTTATAAGACTTTAGGTTAAACTTGGTGAGATAGTCTTTAGTGAATATGAAGCACTTGCTTCCAAACACTTTGAAATATTCTAAGGTGGGTTTCCTACCTCTATATATTTCATAAGAGGTTTTTCCTAGGATTGGTCGAATTAGAATTCCATTAAGAATGTAGGTAGAAGTGTCAACGACGTTGCACCAAAACTTTTAAAGAATAGATTGCTCATTTAACATAGTCCTATACATTTCTTGTAATATACGATTTTTTTCTTTCTACTACCCCATTTGATTGTGGAGTATGAGGAGCCGAGAAATTATGAGTAATGGCTTGTGCATCAGAAAAAGCTACGAATTGTACTTCATTATCAAATTCCCGACCATGATCCGTTCTAATAGCAACAATTGAACATCCTAATTGATTTTGAATTTTCTTACTTAAGATTTCAAATTTTTCAAAAGCTTTACTTTTAGTTTTCAAAATTTTTGTCCAAGTATATCTTGAATAATCATCCACTATTACTAGAGTATATAAGTTACCACCGTAACTCATAGTAGCGGATGGACCAAATAAATCCATATGTAAAAGTTCTAAACATCTATTAGTAGAAATTATATTTTTAGCCTTATGGCTTGCATGAGTTTGTTTTCCTATTTTACAAGCATCACAAAAATGTTTATTGTATTTTAACTTAGGTAAGTTTCTAACCAATTATTTGAATGACAAAGATCGGATTAAACGCATGTTTGTGTGACCAAGTCTTCTATGCCACAATGTAGAGTTATCGTCTAGAGTGGCAAGACATAATTTGTCTTAAGACTTATTTCTTGATTTCATGACGTATAGACCATTTTTTCTAATTCCATTAACTATGACCTTTTTGACTTTAGTTATTTCACTATCATCTTTAGTAAATAAAACTCAACACTTATTGTCACAAATTTGACCGACACTAAGTAAATTAAAAGCTAAGTTATCTACGTGTTCTACGTTTGAGATAGTAACAAAGTCATTAGAAACCGTACCTTTGTAAATGATTTTTTCTTTTAAGCTACTTCTAAAAACAACATTACCTCCGTTGTATGCTTTGTAAGTTGAGAAGAGACTTTTTTTACCGTCATATGTTTGGAGCATCTGCTATTTTTAATCCATTCGTCTGACTCCAAACCAATTCTCAAGCATACGTATTTAAACAAACACATACTCATGTGCTTGGTCCCCAATATCTCATGGGTCCAAAAATGTTAGTGTTGTACATCCCTTGCATTTGTTGCATTTGGTTGGGATATTGGAATGGGATAC
>BQNB010193020.1:0-11570 GCA_026074375.1 Tanacetum coccineum
GGAGTTGACTCTGACTTTGACTGTTTGACTTTTCTGTTGACTTTTTGACTTGGTTGACTTTTTGGCTTCGTCTTTTCACATCTTTCCATTCCGTGCTCGGTTTTGTCTGTTTTTAGCTTTGTTTTTGTCCTTTTCTTGAATATCCGTTTCCTGCATAATACAAATGCAAAACAAACATATATTTGGCAGTTTTTGTCTGTTTTTGGTCATTTAGGCTCGTTTTATTAGGTATAAAATATGTGTAATTAAGCACATATTAGGAATAGAGGTGTGACGCTTCCAAAAAAAACCTTTCCTGGTCTTTTCATATTAGCAAACAACTTCTTGGTGTGAGAAGGTGTAACATAAACCTCTTTATGTCTGGTCATCCCCTCAACTTGTTTGTCCAGGAAGACTTGCACAGACCTTGGGTATATGAGAAATCTAACCCCACCCTCCAAGTGCTTCAGTATATTGTCAAAAATGTACTTGGAAAAGTTGAATGTTTGGTTTGTGGCAAGACATATGATAGCAGATGCCATAGTGCTACTAAATTCATTCCAGGCTGTAGTCTTAGCACTAAGGCATTGCAGTATGGTATAAATGTCCATTGAGATGAAAAATAAGCTTTATAGAAAGTAAGCTTTTGAGTAAGATGTTCATACCTCATTCTTTCCAGTTCTGCAAAAATTGAAGCAGTGGGTAGACAATCTATTCCTTCAGCATCATCCAGTTTAAGATCACTCTTGATATTAGTCTCATTGATGATTACCTTCTTCTTGTCTACTAGGGCTTGTATTTGTCGTTCCCCATTAACGATTTTAGCCTTGGCAGATGCCCAGAACTGTTCAATACAGGTAGTATAAATGGTTGGATTAACCGTTAACGCATATTGGACATAACTTGCATTCATGAAATCAATAATCTTCTCAAACCCACTACTTTCTTCGGGTTTCTCCAAAAACACAACCAAATTATAAGTTTCAGCAAACTTTGGGGTCAACATTATGATGGGTTTTGATGATTAAATGATAAAATTGAGTTAGGGTTTATGATTAGAGAGTATATCAAGGTATGAAATCGATCGAATGAGTGATTGAAACCCGTAATCGAAGTATTTATGAAATCACCCTCAACAACATTAATATAAACCTAACAGTATTAACTAACCCAGCAGTAGTAAGTTATGCCTGGCAGCATTAAGTTAAGCCTAACAGTATTAACTAACCCAACAGTAGTAAGTTATGCTTGGCAGCATTAACTTATGCCTAACAGCAGGAAGTGTATGCCTGGCAGCATAAACTAATACGGGCAGCAGTAAATTAAGCGTAACAACATTAACTTAAGCTTAGCAGCATTAAGTTTTAAGCTGAGCAGCATTAACTTTAAGACACCAGCATTAACCCAAATTTCTTTCCAAAAAGCATTTCCATCATCAATTGTGATTCTCACATGCTCTCTTTCTGTTTTTAATCTCACTATATCTCTCATTTCTTTTTCTCACCAATTCAGGCAGTTTTATACAATGTTCCATCAATTCCATTAGTTTCATGATGTCCTCCCTACTTTTAAGTGTGTTAACTTTTAAGAGAGGTGGATCATTAGACTGTTTAGATGCAGCCTCAAACCTAATTTGAGCTTCTGCATCCCTAATATGGTATCTTGGCACCTAGGACCACTATCTGAACTAGTTTCCTGAAGAAAAAATTCATTAAGTGTTGCCATGGATTGGGTCCTATTAATGTTACCACTGTCTTGCTCTACTACTAAGCTAGAAGCAGTAATGGCAGCCCTTTCCATTCTATCTTCCCACTCCTTATAGACAGTCTCATCTGCAACAAGGTGAATAGGTTCACTAGACTAAGATATCTTAGTGGTCCTTTTGGCTTTCCTAGGTCTTTGAGTCTTTTTGGGTTAAGATTGTGATAGAACAGTGATTAGTTCAAGATTAGATAGTGATACGGTTGTGGATGTGTGTTAGGGATTAGTAGGTTGTCCTGACCCTTCACCCACTTCTGCTTAATGATACATTCCCTTTCATCCAATCTTAATTAACCTCCCCTCAAACAATACTTCAGAGATTAAGTAATCCAATGCTAGCAATCAGAAAGTTAAACCTGCTAACATCAAAAGCCTTTATGAGAAGATCTACAACATTATGATCTGTGTGAATCTTGATCACTTGAATCAACTTCTTCTCGTATTAATCTTTGATGAAATGGTGCCTTATTTCAATGTGCTTGGTTTTAGAATGAAACATTGGATTCTTTACAATACAAATGGTGCTTTCATTATCAATGTGAATCTTGGTGTTCCTGAAGTTGAACCCATAATCAAGCATTTGATTTTGGATCCATAACACCTGCCCACAGTAATTAGCAGCAACAACATACTCTGCTTCAGTAGTAGAGTTTGCAACTATAGTCTGCTTTTTACATTGCCATGAAATCAACCTTTTGCCAAGAAATTGACAACCTCTTATTGTGGATTTCCTATCAAGGCTAGCTCCAGCATAATCACTATCAGAAAAAGCTTCCAAGTCAAATGGTGAATCTATAGGATACCAAATGCCCAATTTAGATTGACCTTTTAAGTATCTAAAGATTCTCTTCACATCATGAAGATATGAGACTTTAGGAGTAACTTGGAACCTTGCACTAGCACAAACAACAAACATTATGTCAGGCCTACAAGCTGTTAAGTACATCAATGATCTAATCATTAATCTATATAAGTGAACATCCACATTCTCAGCTTCTTCATCCTTGTTTAATGCCTTGTTAGTCTTTATTGGAGTGCTTGCTGCCTTTATAGTGGTAAAATCAAACTTCTTCAATATATCAGCCACATACTTATCTTGGCTAATGAAGATTCCATCATCCTTCTGTTGTACTTGCAATCCTAAAAAGAAAGTGAGCTCCCCCATAGAACTCATCTAGAATCTCTTGTGCATCATCTGCTCAAATTCAACACACAAAGACTTCTTTGTAGACCCAAAGATGATATCATCAACATACACCTGTACTAACAAGATATCACCTCTATCTTCTTGATGAAAAAAGTTTTATCAATAGTGCCTCTTCTGTATCCATTTTCTAATGAGTAGGTAGACAAGGTCTCATATCAGGCTCTAGGAGCTTGATGTAGACCATATAAAGCTTTTTCTACCTTATAAACCTTATCAGGTAACTGTGGATCTTCCAAAACCAGGAGGTTGGCAGACATATACATCCTCTTCAATAGTACCATATAAAAAGGCACTCTTCACATCCATTTGGTACACAATAAGTCCCATAAATGATGCATAGGCCAAAAATAACCTGATTGCTTCAATCCTAGCAACAGGAGCAAAAACCTCATCATAATCAATTCCTTCTTCTTGGGTATAACCTTTTGCAACCAGTCTTGCTTTGTTTCTAACTACAATTCCTCTCTCATCTTTCTTGTTTCTATACACCCACTTAGTTTCAATAGCCCTCTTCCCTTTTAGAAGATCCACCAGAGTCCAAACCTTTTGAAGTTTAAATTGCAGAAGCTCCTCTTGCATTGCTTCTATCCAGCTTGGATCTGTCAAAGCTTGAATCACATTTTTGGGTTCATTTTGAGAGAGAAAACATGCAAATAAGCAGTTTTTATAATCTTTGTGATTTGTTCTCCTTTGCTTTTGATGTAACTGACCATAGCATGTTCTTCAAAAATCTTGGTCATCCTCCTTGTTTGAGTAGCTGAATTTATGTCTCCAATTATTTGATCTTTAGGATGATACTTATGAATTCTGGTTGTAGGAATAGGACTGACATTCATGGTGGTTTCCAAGTTGTTAAGGTCAGCCTCTGCACCCACTTCTTCTCTATCATCATATGCACCACTAAAGATACCAGTATCCTCCAAATCAGGTATGAGAGGATCAGTAGGAAGATCATCAGCATTAGTAAAATTTTGCCCAGCAGTACTAACAGATGGACTAACATGCTGTTAGCATAACCTTTCTTCTGTTGAACAAGCAAATTATCCAATTCAGCTCTAAAATCTTGCACATTCTGGTCTTTTTCTTTATTTGAAGCTCCTCCTTCTTTCTCTTGACCATTTCTTTCACCCTCATTTGCTGGTTCTTCATTAGTCTTTTCATTAGCATCAGCAGCAACTGCATCCTTTGAGCTCTGTGAACTATCATAAAGTAATGGTAGCAGAATATATTGTTGAGTAGGTACTATATAAACATTATCCTTGATACCTGCATTCTTATTAGTTTGATTCCCTACAGTAATTGGCTCATAATTTATAGATTTTGTCAGTGAATCAATAACAAAGAGCCATTCTAGACGACGCCCTACAACATTGGGTTTGTTTTTAAGAAAGTTTATGTGCAGATTCTCCTCTACCTTCCTAGTTCTAGTGTTAAATACCCTAAAAGTCTTGCTATTTATAGAGTATCCAACCAAGAACCTCTCATCAACCTTCCCATCAAATTTTCCTAGGGGATCTAAGGTATTAAGAATAGTCACATGACACCCAAAAGGTCTCATAAAGCTTATACTAGGTGGTCTACTAAGTAATAGTTCATAAGGTGTCTTGTTATGAGGCTTGGTCACTACAACCCTATTCTAAACATAACAAGCAGTACTAACTGCTTCAGCCCAAAATGTAGTAGGTAATAATAAATCTGCTAGCATAGTCCTAGCTGCCTCTATTAGTGTCCTATTCTTTCTTTCAGCAACTCTATTTTGTTGTGGAGTTCTGGCAACACTAAACTCCCTCTTAATCCCTTTCATCCCACAGAACTGATTCATGTCATTATTTTTAAACTCAGTTCCATTGTCACATCTGATGATTTTAACCTTATGATTTATTTGGTTTTCTATGCCAGTAATAAAAGTTTTAAGGATCCCACTAGTCTCATCCTTAGTGGCCAAAAAGAAAACCCAACTAAACCTACTATAGTCATCAGTGACAACAAGGCAATATGTCTTGTGATTGATACTCCTTACAGATGTTGGCCCAAATAAGTCCATATGCAACATTTGTAAGGGTTGGCTGATAGAGCTCACAAGCTTGGTCTTACAAGAAGCTTTGTGTTGCTTTCCCTTCTGACAAGCAACACAAGTATGGTCATTTTCAAAGAGCTTTGAAGGCCACTCCAACAAGGTTTACCTTCACAGTTTTGTTTAAGTTTTAAAGTTATATATGGACCAAGCTCTATGCCATAATTAGGATATCTATTTGTAGCCTTTGCAAATAAACAAGTCAAACCTCCTGAAGGAACAACATTCTTTAGATCAAAACTGTACATGTTGTTCTGTCTGGGAACTTTAAGCAAGACTTGACTTTCATCAAGTAGCTTAAAGTCAGGAGATAGAACAAGACATTCAGTCTCAGTGAAAAGAACACTGTTTTTCTTGTCACACATTTGTGAGACACAAAGAAAAGATTAAACTTAAGTTCCTTTTCAAAGTATACATCTTCAAAGTCTAATTTCCCAGTCCTAATTTTACCTTTTTCAGTAATTTTACCTCCTTTAGGACTTCCTCCAAATGCAACAAATCCACCATCAATCTCTTGATAATCTGTAAGAAAGGACTTGTTTCCAGTCATATGCCTAGAGCATCCACTGTCAAAAATCCCTTGATCATGTAAAGTATATTGTGGATTACCCTGCACTCAAAATGAGAGAATTAGTTTCTCTTGGGGACCCAAGCCATTACTGACTTGAGTCTGCCTTGTAGATCAACATAGTCAAATCTTTTAAGCATGTATGATCCACTGTCTTTGGAGGTATGGTCAATAACATTTCCTGTTGGTCTCCAAATCTAGCATGCTGACGACTTAACAGCATTTTCCCAATTTTCCACAACAGCATTAACTATTGATTTTGGCCCATCAGTAGTTATATTGTTAACTCTAGCAGTTTTAACTTTTTCATTAAGATTATTGGTTTTAGCTGCTGATTTTTGGTTAAAAGCCCTTCTTACTGGTGAATGTGCTTTAAAATAAGAATATGTTTTGGGTAATGCATCATTCACTTTTAATTTAGGGGCAGCAGTAGTAACAGGCCTGGGGGGGGGGGTAGGGGTGGGGTGTACTAATCTGATGCCTGCTGTATTGGAGGGACTTGCCCTTAGCAGTTATTAAAGGGTACTTGTCCTGACTTTGTTACAACTGATGTTGAAACAAAATTTCTTTTAGGATGTGGCTGAGTAAATTTATTTTGGTGTTGAAACAAAATTTCTTTTAGGATGTGGCTGAGTAAATTTATTTTGGTGGTTCTACCATTTTTTTATCTTGAAAATCACAGTCTTTGATTAAATGATTAAAAACTCCCACAAACAATACAAGATTTCTTAATAAACGCAAAACCATTCCCTAGTTTCTGAGTCATCATTCCATTCCAGTTTCTTCTATTATCCTTAGGACTTTGACTTTTCATAGGATACTCTACTTGCTTATGTGTGTTTTTCTTATTAACAGATTTCACATTCTCATCAGATTTGACAAAATTGATTTTAGTTAACTTTTGTTTTGTCTGATCAAATTTAGGTCTAAGCACACTATCATTATCACTATCTGTGTCCCAATCTTCAATGATAGGAGCACTAGGCCTAACAATTTTAGGCTTTTCTACAATATCCTTACTAGTCTTAGATATACTAGTTTCAGTTTCACTCACTTTAGTCTTATAGACAGAATCATCTAACCCAGCAAAGGATAAGTCAGGTCTTGAGGGCATGTAGTTCCCAGTGTAGGGAGGGGGAACTGCATGAAACCCTTTACCTGTTTTGAATCTATCATTTACTGGACTATCATCCACATCACTTTCTCTACTGTTAAACACACTATGAACCACTTCACTCTCATTCATTTGACTATCATAACCAAGACCAGCTTTGTCTTTAGCACTTATTTGACTATTTATCAGTTTAGTTAGATTCTTTGATGATTCTTCAAATTTTTCTAGTTTAAGTTTCAAATCATCTTTCTCTTTTAAAGCTTCTTCTAACTGATTTTTAAGGTCTTTGATAGAGTGGGGGCGGGGGGGGGGGGGGGGGGGGGGGGGGGGTGGGTATCTTTTTACTTGGACATATAATTTAAAAAAATGCAATGTCTTCTTCATAAACAGCTTCATTTTTTTACATGAATAACTATCCTAGTTTAATGATTATAATTCCCATCTGATAACCTATAATTTTAGATTAGATTTTTGTAACACCCCCAATTTTCACAATGCGCAACGGAACAACAACATTGGGGTGCTACTTCATAATACAAGCTCACGAGTTATAGTAAACGACCAAACGTTGCGTTTATCAAACAAAATGTCATTTTATTCATTTTAGGAGAATCAGAGTTACATAGGTCCCAAATAACTTTATAAATTTTATTCTAATAAGTCACAACACGACTTATTTTCTAAAAACATATTTTTATTGAATAACACATTTTCACCGAGTCACCATCCTTGATATCCGCGTTCCGTCCCATCCAAGCCAATCTTCAATACCTAAATCCGAGATACATGCTTAAAAGTAAATACAATGTTGAGGTGATATTCATGACTTTACAATTAACACATAGAACGCATATTTTGGTTCCACAAAACATCAATAATGTTGCTTTGTGAGTAAGCAAGTTATAACTTTATGATTTCCAACTAAAGAGCCCGTGTACCAAAACTTAACACATTCATCCAGTGGGACGAAATCATGACCTGGAAGTATGCCACTTCCCCTAATACTAACCACAAAATGTCCGTTACAGGGTGCTCACCGTCGGATTCATACCCCGGACAAGGTTGTTAAACCCAATAGATCTATTTAATGCATTAGCGTTCACCAATCAACTAGGCAATTAACGGTCACACAGCAAAAGGCATATACTCAATAGTGAATGGAATCATATTTAAAATCAAAAACACATTTACGTTTTAATTTTCAAAACAAGCAAGTATCCCCCTCGCGAGTTTAAAAACATTTAACACTTAAAAGCGAGGCTATAAACTCACCTTGATTGAAGACGACGATCAACGTCCAATCATCACGAAGCAATAGAAGACGACTCCCAACCATGGAGTAACAACAAATAACTCGACCGCGACCTATAATTATGTCGCTCGGTTACTATATAATAAAGTACGATCGAATGATATGTACATCGCAACGATATGAATCGTATAAAATACACATATCTAGATC
The DNA here is from genome assembly GCA_026074375.1 of Tanacetum coccineum. NCBI lineage: Eukaryota > Viridiplantae > Streptophyta > Magnoliopsida > Asterales > Asteraceae > Tanacetum > Tanacetum coccineum. The sequence continues at coordinate 8,166 of BQNB010193020.1, forward strand.
TTAACACTTAGTATATTTTATACACTATTTTTATTCATTCATAGGTTGTATCACTTTATTAAAAACTTTCTATTTTCGGTAAGTTTCTATTTTTAGAAAGTTACTATTCTCGAAAAATTACTACTTTTAGTAGATCTCAACACTTAATAATAATAATATTTATTTATCTCGTCGAACATTAGTCGCCCAACTAGTTGTTAATTTCCAATGTCGATGTCATAACTCGAATATTACGAAAGTTACTATTTTTATACTTTCCGTTTTTAAAACCGACCAATGATCTCAAAAATAATTACTTGCATAAGTATATTAGTCGATATTATTTTATTAATCGAAATCACCCTTATAACGTATTAATGTTGATTAAAGTATCCGTTGAATTTTATGTTTGACTTTATATAATATCTTTATTCTTCTAAATCTGACCCTACCAAAACGACCCTCTATATCACATTTTCACGACTCGGGTTCTAAAGAGATTTTATGCGAAACGATGTTTCGGACAACTTTTTAGTTTTGGCCGAGACTTGAATCACGACAGAAAATGACCCAAATACATTTTTCAGATTCTGCTGCAACTATTAATTTTTAGTAAAACGCAGCAGTTTGACCATTGGTTTTGACCCGCTATATCACGTTTTCGTGACTTTGACCAAAAAGAGATTTTATGCAAAACGTCATTCCGAACAACTTTTTAGTTTTACCCGAGACCCGAAACTCAAAAGAAAATGACGATTTTGTCCCTTCAAGAATCTGCCAGCTTTTATATATATCTATTTTTTTCTAACCATCGACTTGGTCTAGTTTCTTCGTTTCAATTCGTTAATTCACGAATTTTACAGGATAAAAGCGAAACAGAATTTCGGACAACTTTCGTGTTTCGCCGGAAGGCCACTACTACTTCTGGCCCAGTAGTAGTTACATTATTAACCCTAGCAGTTTTAACTTTTTCATTAAGATTATTAGTGTTAGCTGTTGATTTTTGGTTAAAAGTCCTTCTTATTGGTGAATGCGCTTTAAAATAGGAATATGTTTTGGGTAATGCATCATTCACTTTTAAATTAAGGGCATCAGTATTAACAAGCCTGGCAGTACTAATTGATGCTGCTGCTCTTGGAGAGCTTTGTTTAGCAGTATTAATTGGTACTTGTCCTGACTTTGTTACAACTGCTGTTGGAACAAAATTCCTTTTAGGATGTGGGTGAGTGAATTTATTTTGATGGTTCACCCTCTAAGCATTGTTCCATATTGGTCTAATTTCCCTTTGACCAGTAACCCTTCCCATATTATTCAACACAGATTTTCCAACCATTTTATTCTCATAAAAGTTACAGTCCTTGATTAAATGGTTAAGACTTCCACATACAAAATAAGCTTTCTTATTGAACTCAAAACCATCCCCTAGTTTTTGATTCATTATTCCATTCCAATTTCTTTTATCAACCCTAGCACTCTAACTTTTCTGAAGGTTTTCAGTTTGCCTATATGTGTGTTGTTCAATAATAGATTTCGTAGTATTTTCATCTAATTTAACAAAATTTATTTTAGCATAACTAGGTTTATTCTATTCAAATGAAGGTCTAATCACACAATCATCATCACTATCAGACTCTCACTCTTCAATGATAAGAACACTAAGCCTAACATCTTTAGATTGTTCCAAACTATCCTTACTAGAATTAGATGCAGTTGATTCAATTCTAGGAACACTAGAGATAGTTTCACTCACATTAGTTTTATAGACATAATCATCTAATCCAACAAAGGATAAGTCAGGTCTTGAGGGCATGTAATTCCCAGTGTAGGGAGGGGGAACTGCATAATATCCGTTAACCTTCTTAAACCTATCATTTACTTTATTATTTTCCTCTTCAATCTCATTTACACTACTATCAGATGCACTTTTAAACACTTCACTTTTATTTAGATGACAATCATGCAATTCATTTTCATTCATTTGACTGTCAAAACCAACACCAGACTTGTTATTAACACTTATTTGACTGTTTATCAGTTTAGTTAGCTTCATAGATGATGTTTCAAACTTTTCTAGTTTAAGTTTCAAATCATCTTTCTCTTTTAAAGCTTCTTCTAACTGATTTTTAAGGTCTTTGATAGAGATATCTTTCACTTGGACATCATACTTTAAAAATGCAATATCTTCTTCATAAACAACTTCAATCTTTTCATGAACAACTATACTAGCTTCTAATGATTCTAATCCCATTTGATAACATATAATTTCTAGATTAGATTTATTAAGAGCTACACGCTGTTAATCATACTGTTTTTGAAGAGTTTCATATGATTTTAAGAAATCTTTAGAGCAAAGTTTGTGAGTCCTTCTTCAGCCTGAAAGCTCTAATCATAACCACCTATCCCATCTTGAACAACCAAGGCATTTGCTGGAGTCTCCAATGGTATAATCCTTCTTGGAGCATCTCCATTTCTATTCCCCCGATTCCTTGGTGCCCTGCATTCTCTAGCAAAGTGACCTCTCCTATGGCAGTTGTAACAATCAACTTTTGTCTTATCAAAGCCAACAATTTCTTTGCCATTGAAATTCAGATTTATTCCTGTCTTCTTTAAGAATCTTTTCACCCTCATGGTAAGCATGGCCACCTGTCATTTGAGATCCATCTCTTCAAGATCATCAGTATCAATCTGCTCTAGATCTTCATTGTCTAATTGTGGACTATTAGATTGATTAACAAAGAAGGAAAACATGACATCATCAGCATAAGTTAAGGAAGGAGCTTGTCCCTGTGAACTAGCAGTAGAAACATCATGAGCAGTATTAACTACTTCATTAGTACTGCTAGTGTTTTCTAAAGATACAAAAACCACATTCTGAGAGTTTGAGCTTAAGCTTTATTGGCCTTTAATCTCAGCTTCATACACCTTCAAATTGTTGTGCAAATCATCCATACTCAACGTGTCTAGATCAGATTTGTTACGCATGATCAAGGTATGAGTGTTCCAAGCTGATGGTAGACTTCTCCGCAACTTCATATTTGTATCTTCCTAAGAGATAACATGCCACACCCCGCCTAGGCGGAAACACAAGGTGTAACATCATGGATATCATCACAACACAATAGCTTCTATATAGAGGAACTAAAATGCATTAAATGAAAAAAGCATAGACACAAAGTGTCATGACAATATCTAACATAAGATAAAGGAGTCTTGCATTATGATAGCAAAGTCATACCATAAGGAAACATAATCTAAAAGTCTAAACATCCAATAAGCAACCAAGTATCAAACAATTCAAATGCCAAAATAAAAACTCTAGGATATAGACTCTGCATGCAAGCCTACGGTCTCACTAGCCACTCCTCCTAACTTCCTTATCCTCAAGAAGATTACCTAAAAATGATGCTTAAAACGTCAACATAATGT